>CAHIKZ030003097.1:1585000-1637500 GCA_903632075.3 Acanthosepion pharaonis | reverse complement strand
TTGATATATATCAGTTGAAAGAATGTTGTTTGTACACAGAATGTCAACATTTTCATCAGATAATTTATTGGAATGTTAGGACGTTCTCCCAGGAAGGGATATGATTCCAGTGGGTTTCAAACCACTCTCAGAACCTCATCTGGGGAAACTTTAGTAAACAGGCTCACCATATTCAAGCTCACAATATTTGTTTATCGTTTTGCATATATATTTACATTTTTAGAGTTACTTTAATCTTTTAACTACGATTGTCATATGCGTTTAGAGCAAAAACATACAAGCTAAAGTCTGGCTTCTTCTATGATCTGACCCGGTGACTGGCGCTTGGTCGCTTCTGTCACAGCTTATTTCCGATAACTGAACCTTCTATAATGCAAACAAGACATGACAAATATGGCATTAATTCTTTTGCAATAAATCTGCTCCACGTACCATTGCAACTTTAATATAAGGAGTTTCACTCTGCGTTAAATATCTGAAAAAAGCCGCTGGAGAATAAGTTAAGGACTACAAACTACAAACCTAGACCGAATTTAGCACAAATTGTAAGTTCAGAAAACAACCAATGAGGAATGTGTTCACTAAAACAGTCTACGACAAATAGGGACTTTATTGACTACACATTTCATATTCAGCGCAAATGTTTTGACTCTAGCACAATTATCTCGAAACACCAAAAATGAAATAATAATAATAATAATAATAACCGTGGAGTGAGTACCCATGTTGTTGTGGCCTATTTAGGGGCCAGAAAGAAAGACACGGAAGACGAATTAGGTTGAACAAGTGCATTGAAATAACAGATATATACAAAGCAAGAGTGTTAATAATAAGCAGATAAAGGTGTACGTGAGAACGATAGGTTAACACCTGCGTCTCGGCTGTTCAACGACTGCTCAACGCTGCCCGTTAGAAAGTCTCGCAGTTAGTATTTATGAAAGGAGGAAGAGTTCATTCTACTGTAGAAGGGTATACCATAACACATGGTCAAATGTAAAATAAGTGACAGAACTCCTCCAACAAAGAGAATTGAGAAAATTTTCAATAAGCAATAGCAAAAAAAAAAAAGGGAAGCAAACAATATATGCAAGACAAATCAACAGAAATATGGCAAAAAAGTTCACAAATTAAGAATTGGCGTCGACACACAAAAACGAGTTCGAACAAGCGAACGTAGCGTTCTGACAAAACAGATCGGGACTGAGTCAGGTGAAACCGTGAACCGGCCTATTTTATTACTTATAAAAAGGGAGGAACAAGTATTTTGCAGTCATTCCCAACAGAGTTTTTATAGGAAAAAAGAAAAAAAAAGAAACAAAAAGAGAAAGTATGGACATTTACGTAATTTTTAGGTTATGAAATGTTTTTTAGGTTCCTTGTGAATTTGCGGTATTGTGGTATATGCAGGATTGAGAAGTGATGGATGAGTTCTTGTGGTGAATGAGTAAATTGTAATGAATGAATGGCTCATGATTGTAATTAAATACGACTAGGATGGTTAATGTAGACCAGCCTTTTCCCCACATCCCTTTCGAACTTGTGCCACAATTTTTTTAATTATGTAAAAATATTCATTCCTAAAAGAGTTTGAAGCCTACAACAACAGCAACAATAATAATAATAATAATAATAATAATAATAATAATAATAATAATAATAATGATAATTAGAAAAAGAAGAAAAAGAATCTACGTTTCTGAGTTAATTTTGATTTTGTCCGGTTTTAAAGCAACAGTATGAAGCTGGTAGGAATTAAAAGAAAAGAATGCGTTAAGCTTCATCTTCGTCAACCTTTGTCTTGAGAATACATTCAGTGTTCTTTCCATATTTCATCTTGCACTTTTTTAAAGTCTGCACGTTAAAAATATTTGATCTGCTCTTTGCAACATTAAAAGCAATTTCTGAAATGACCCGGGAAATGATCTTTTAGAATCTAATCATCCTACGGTAGACATGAATATTGAACTAATTGTGAAATATGGGTAAAAATATCTACTCTCTCCCGACAAGCTCTCGCAAGCTACGATATACAGTTACACCCTAGTGTTGTTGTTGTTGCATTGAGGCAGAGTTGTTTATTATTATTATTATTATTATTATTTTTAAAAAAACTGTTGCATTTCTCATTCGAACTTTTTTCTTTTTCGGATTTTTCCTTTTCGGATTTTTCCTTTATTTCCAATTTTTATTCCGTTCTTCGCTCTTTGCATCTCATTTTCCCGCTTTTCCCGCTTATATCTTCGCTCGCGCTCCAATCTCGTTTGTTCTTCAGAAACATGGCGTCAAATATGAATTTGGTGGCTGGCGGCAAATGAACGCGTCAATTGTAGCAATTTTATCAGTTTTTCTTACCGAAATAATCTTATTGAATGTCTTCATTCTTTTGCAATATTTAACACCCAACATTTTTCCCAGGTGATTTCAGATTTTCATAAATCACACACACACACACACACACACAACACACACACAGCACACAATACACACAATACACACACAACACACACACAACACACACATACAAGTACGCTACCATTTACAAACGACCGAATAATTTGACGTATTAATAATTATACTGATTAAACGCTTTTGTATTTATAAATTTGAAAATTACAATTAAACTCAGGTATTCAAAGGAATATTTTGTACATGCGTGTGCAGTTTGAAATCTATTTGTATCTACACATTTTTACACATACACACACACGTTTATATATGTATGTACTGTGATACGCGTCCTTTCAACTGCAGCTATACAGATGTGCTTTTGCATTTGTATATTTCTAGAGTTTCTTTTCTCATTTTCTTGAAAATCCAGAACAGAATTGATCCTAATAAAAAAAAAAATGACTCCCAAAGCACAAATAAACTAAAAAGAGATGAACAGAAATAAGCACGAAAAACGACTTACGCCTAAGAAAAAAACACACAGTAAAGTAGATTAGAAAGAGGTAATAAAAGTTAAGGTTTGGTTCGAAATGGTAGGAGTTGCCTCAGACATGTTGGAACCATTTCAGCCATTCTGAACAAGTTTATGATTAGGAGAACTTCTTCAGGTTACTTCCTGGAATTTTGATCTTGCTTCGCCTTTGTAAGTTTTGGCTTCGGAACATGGTAAATGAATTAAGGAATTGTTAAGAACAGATAGAAGAAAACCGGGTTGAATTTGATTTTATCCACCGATGCCTTTTTTTCTGGTCTAGTTTTATTTCCCGTTTACCAGTCAGTTGATGCTTACAGGTTTCAAGCTATCCCCTCTTTCCCCTCTCGCTTCGTCTTATCTCAGTCATGTCTAATGGTTTAATTTAATATTAAACAGTTTTCAAAATTCATAAATTTTAAAGAAATATTTTTGACAATTCAACAACAACTATATTTTGACATCAGTGCGATTTCTGAACATGTGCACATGCTCCTGATATAATTATTTCGGTTGAGCACTCTGAGGTGGAAGTATGGGTCTGTAAAAAGTGACTATTACGTCTAATGATGCAAGACTCTTCGGTAAATCGAATCGAGTTCTCTCAGTCACTGTGTGTTTATCTAAAAAGAAATACGCTTAAATTCACCTTTATCCCTGCCGTGCGCCAATCCGCGGTAGAATCTCCGACTGACGCCAATTCAGTCAGGTTTCGATCCTAGCTAGAGACAACCGGTAGCCACACTGATCAGCTGTGATACAGCGAAACGGTTTGTCTGTGGATGACAATATATATATATATATATATATATATATATTGTCATACATACATGCGTGTTTAAGTGTCTTATGCGTTCTTATGATATGTTGTATGGTATCAATATAAAATTGTGTTGACATCCTTTATGTGTGTAATGCGATGCTTTCTCTCTTAATCACCTCGTCCTGGGTATGACGATAAACGACATCCGGCAGCAAGTACTCTGATCGAGAGATTGAAGCTTTTGAGAAGAATAGAACCACTTCTAAATTGCTGTTGTTCCCAGGTCTACAATGATACGGGGTGGTAGAACCGTATCAGAGTGGTAGCCCCCGTATCAGGTAGCACCTGTTAGTCACTATCTCACAGACGCGCCGTCGCCCCCCTCTGTCTGTTCTACAAATACTTTCATGGAAATTGCTCCGAGGAGCTGCATTCGCTGGTTCCCAGACGTCATGAGTTCCAGCGCCTTACGAGGCTGGCATCCCGCTCTCACCCCTTCACTGTCGAAACTCCTAAATTTAGCCGTCTCTTCTACTCCAATAGGTTCACGTCTCGCACCTCTCGCCTGTGGAACTCCCTTCCCTATTCCAGTTTCTATGTGAGCTATAATCTCCAGCTATTCAAGTGTAATGTCAATCGACATCTCCAGTTGCCTTGATCTATCCACTACCCTTCTCCTCATCCTTTCTTCTATCACTCCTATCTGATCTCTAAATTTTCTGTAACCCTTTGCGTCCTAGTGGCTTTCCACCTTGCTTGGGGTGAAATGATTTAAAAAAAAGAAAAAAATGAATCCCCCAAAATAGGGTCAAAAAATGAAAATATAAAAATAAATTTGAAAAAAAATTCCACCAATACATTAGGATAGTAAAAGAAGAAGCATTAAAAAATTAGCAGTAATACATTTTTGGACCAAAAAATTATCAATCTCACAAGAAAATGAAATTTTCGGCATTAAATGAACCATAGGAAATTGATATGCTGTTAAACAAACCAAACTCTGAATCACTCACAAACTTTCATTCTCATTATCTCAATCTCTCACACTTTCTCTCGCTATTACGGTCTTTTAATTCATTTATTTCTTACTCTCTCTTTCTCTCTCTCTCACACACACTCTTTCTCTCTCTCTCACTATTACTCTTTCTTTTATTCAATCTCAATGTCACTCTCTTTCTTAATCTCGCATTCTCAATCTGTGTTGCTCTCTCAATCTCTCACTACTGCCCACTCTTCACGGTCTCACGCTTATGCTTCCTCTCTATATAACTTAAACACTCTTTCTCAACCTATCACTCTCACTCTATCTTCCTCTTTCACTATCACTGTTTCTTTATCTCCCTTTCTCACTTTCATTCTCTTCTATTCTCTCTCATTTACTATTATTCTCTCTTTCAATTTCACTATCATTATTTCTTTTAATCTCTCTCCAACTCTCACAATCTCCCTCTTTGTGACACTTTCATTCTATCTTTGCCACTCTCACGCTCTCTTTGTCAATCTCAGACTCTCTCAGTCTCTCTCCCTATTCGATCTCTCTCTTTCAATCTCACACTCCTAAGCTTTCAATATATCTCCCTGACATATTCTCTTTCTCAATCTATTTCTCCCTCTCACTCACTTTCACTCTTTTACGCACTCTCTCTCTCTCTCTCTCTATCTTTGTCTCCCACTCTAACAGTCTCATCCACTTCTTACACTACCACTTTCTCTGAACCACTTTCTCCCTCACTACCACTATTTCTTTCATTCTCTCTTTGTCTTTCACACACTCTTTTGTTCCGTCTTACTATTCTTCTTTCTTTATCTTTGTCACTCTCACACCCTCTCACTTTCTCTCACAATCGTTTCCTTTCTCAGCCTCTTTCACAATCTTTCAATTTATCTGTGACACTCATTTTCTCAGTCTATCGCTTCTACACACTCTTTTTCATCCTCTCACTCTTTCTCTCTATTACTTTTCTCTGGTACTCATTCACACAAACATACACACACACAGACACACACACACACACACACACACTCTCTCTCTCTCTCTCTCTCTCTCTCTTGTATAGAAAGAGAAGCATACTCATTCAAATGAATAAAAAGAAGATAAAAAGTTATTTCTCTTTCATTCAAAAATAAGCCAGCTTAGAAGAACAATTTCTTTGATTTTTACTGATTTACCGTTTTTTCTTTTTTTCGAATATGAAACCAATTGTCCAAGATAAGAGAAAATAAAAATAAAAATACCTTTAGAACATTTACCAATGCACTCCAAGATTTTGGTAATTAAATAAAATAAAAAAAGAAGGCCGGTGCATTTATAAAAGTTGTTGAGAAGTTTTGATGCTGTTTTCAGTTCTTGAACGGGAAGAAACCACAAGAGATGACACAGCTGTAAAAAGAAGAGAAAATAAAAAAATACGGTTTTTTCTTCTTGTAGAATAAGTTAATGAATAAAAAATGGCAGCAAGTCTAATTGAGAAAATTAGAAAAGCAATTCAAATGAAGAATCGGACAAAGATCACCGGAGATTTGCTTTTGCTTTTCGATCTTCTCATTTTATATTTCTTTCTTCCATTTCAGCTGATTTCGGATGTAAAGAACTTTTCAGAAACTTTGTTAAGGGAATAAATATCTTTTATGGGATTTACACTTATAATAGGAAATTCTCATTTATAAAATTATTTTTCTGAATATTTCATATCTATTTATCTATCTACCGGTTTATCTCTCTTTTTCTCTCTGTTCTATCTATCTATCTATTTCTATGTGTTCTTTCATTCTTTCTATCTATTTCTGTTCTTTCTCTCTCTCTCTCTCTATATATATATATATATATATATATTAAGAAATGGACAAAGTCCGACAATTATTTTAAGACATTTTTTGTTTATACATTCTTTTTATAGCATAAATATTTAAGTAAATGCTCTGTTTATAATAAACAGTATTAAACAACATTTACCGGTCTGAATGTCTGAGAAATTTTCATAGAAAATATTCGTCCTCCGACAGGAATCGAACCTGTATCCTATACGAAACCGTCATATAGCCTGGCGTGCCTTAACTGATTGACCCACAGAGAATCGTTCGATTAAGGTCGATACTGTCTTTAAACTACAATCTTCCATGATTCTCTCACGTACATTCAATCCTGTCGGAGGACGAATATTTTCTATGAAAATTTCTCGGACATTCAGGCCAGTAAATGTTATTAATACTGTTTATTATAAACATACCATTTACTTAAATATGTGTATCTATAAAAAGAATGTATAAACATAAAAATGTCTAAAAATAATTGTCGGACTTTGCCCATTTCATAACGTGTAACGTCATTTGTTTACATTTGGATACGCATTGAGCTGATATGAATGTACGTGAGAGGTTCATGGAAGATTGTAGTTTGAAAGCAGTAAAATCGACCTTGCTAACCGAACGATCCTCTGTGTCTCAATCGGTTAAGGCACGTCAGGCTATATGACAGTTCTGTATAGGATACATGTTCGATTCCTGTCGGAGGACGCATATTTTCTATGAAAATTTCTCAGACATTCAGGCTGGTAAAAATTATTAATACTGTTTATTATAAACTTAAATAAGTGTATCTATAAAAGAATGTATAAAAATGTCTTTGTATATATATATATATATATATATATATATATATACACCAGTTATTTCTGTCAGATCTTTCTATCTATTTCTGTTCGTTCTTTATTTCTGTCTATCAGTCTATCGATTTCTCTCTGTTCTTTCTTTTTTCTATCTATCTATCTATCTTGCCTTTTAACATATATATATATATATTGAAAACTAGTGATAATCACCATCTCTTTTGTAATTGCAAGCGTGATTACGAATGTCCAATCGGTGACATGTGTCAACAAAAAAGTAATATATCAAGCAACTGTTGAGGTGGATGGTGAACCAGACAGAGTTTATTTAGGTGCTACAGAAAGTTCGTGGAAAGTAAGGTTTTACAACCATAAAACATTGGTTAATAATAGACAGCATGAAAACAGCCCAATACTATCGAAATATAGACACAGACAGACAAAACGTTTAAATGCTATTGTTTTCAGAGCAAGAAAGCATCATCAGCAAGAGATCAGAGCTTGTTAACAAGTACAGACATATTAACAAGTTTTTATTGAGCCTCTTAGCACCTGAGTGAAATAGAAAAAGATACAAAAATAAAAGTAGATAAATAGAATGTATGTGTAGGTATTTATTTTATTTTATTTTATGAATATTTACGCGTTTTTTTTTTTTTGTTGTCTTTGGTGGCGGCTGGCTTGGGTTACTCCTTTATGCGAAGAGGAAATAGTCACTGCACTCACGTATAAAATGTGTAGTCATTGGAACTGACCAATTTTAAATGTCTAGTGATCAAGTTATCACTGTGAAACATTTAGTAGAACACATGATTGGAACGTTTTTAGTAAAAAAAACAAAAAAAACGCAATTTTTACACTGGCGAAAGATATTGAACCCTGTATTAAAAAAAAAATCAACGTTAACCAGCATTTGGTTCAACTGTATTTCAGTTGAATGATTACAGTTCATCACACACACACACACACACACACACACACACATATGTATATATATATATATATATATGAGTGGCTGAATCGGAAATATCTATATATCTGATATGTTTCTCTGTTTATTCAGCTTCATTAGAAACTTGGGGAGTGGAATGATTTGGAGTTATATTTTAAATTGAAAAGCTGAGATATAATTGCAAATCTTTCAACACCAAAATTTCTCATGAAGCCAAATAAATAAAGAAACATGTCCAATTTATAAAGATTTCCGATTTGTTCCTCATTTAATCATTATATATATATATATATATATATATATATATATAAAGAAAAAAAAAAAACAAAACCTTTAGTGGAACCAACGGACTACTTGCCAAAAGACCTAAATATCCTTAATTCAGATAAAATCTCGAAGAAGAACAGCAGTAAGAAAAAAGAATAAAAGGCAAAAATCTCAAAAAAGTGCTCAGTGCCTAGAATAATTACATCCCAAAACTATCAAGTTCATTTGAATATCGCGTCAGGGTGAAACTCGAGTTACGACTATAGTCATTCTTTCATAGGAAATAAAATCTTTTACATATTATATCTTGTATAGACATGCATGCACACACACACACACACACATATATATATATATATATATATATATATATATATATATAGATAGATAGATAGATAGATAGATATGACAATAAGAAAAAAACACCATAAATTCAATTTCTAATTTATTTCTTGTTAAAAAAGAATACAGACATATATGAAAATTCCAATTTTTAACATGTTTTCTCATCATGCTTCTATTTGGTTTAAAGGACTACTAATATACTAATATTATAGATACTGATATACAATAGATATTATTATTATTATTATTTTATTATTTTTTATTATTATCATTATTATTATTATTATTATTATCGTGTTTTATCTCTCAAATTATGTCTACTATATATATATATATATATATATATATATATATACTGAGTGTAACAGCAAAATTGTCCAAATCGTCTAACAGCATAGTTGTCCATCCCACAAAATATTTAATTTGATATATAAAAACCACCAAAATAGCCATCTTGATACCATTTATCGTAAGTCACTGAAAAACCCTTTGAGTTATTCAGGTAAAAAGTGAATAGGTTAAAATCGTTTTGTCAGATCCATTGTCTTCCCAAATGAGCAATTCAGGTCTTCAGTAATGGTACTAAAATTCATACTCTGGTTTCCATCTTCAAAGTCTATTCAAGAACAATCAAGAGAACAGTGAATAAGGAAACAGTAGAGAGGAAAACTGGATCAGGAGGTCACAACAGCAAAAGGGATCATCATTTCATCAGAGATTAAGAAATTAATTAAAAAGGTTTCAAATCAATCCATAAGATGTCTCGCATGTGAGAGAGGAGTTTCAGCTATGACAGTCCAAATAGCAGTGAAAAAAGACTTGAAAAGGAAATTGTACATGAAACCTGTGAGGCAACTTGTTACTCCAGGACAGAAAGTTAGGTAAGAGAGAGCAAGGATTATCTTAAATAATTTGGAAAATCATCCTGGAATAATATATATATATATATTTATATTTGAAGTTTATTTCAATATTTCATGAGCTTCCAATCCTCAGCTATAATTAATTAATGATGAACATGTCATTTTCGTTTATGATCAATTTTATCACAATTCTTCTGTCAAGTTTGGAGAGTAATTATACATTCTTATTGCTCAAAGAAGAGTCCAGTAGTGTTATAAAAACCTCAGAGAATTCCAGTTAAATATCTTTAATCATTTCTAAGATAGAATGGTTCAAATCGTAATTAAACAATTTTGCTATTACATGATTTGATAAATTTTTGCTGTTACACCTTGTATATATATATATATATATATATATATATATATATATATATATATATATATATATGTGTGTGTAAAAGAGGTATAATTTATATGAATAAAAAATATCCATTTATTTCCCCACCAGTAACAGCTCTCTGAGTTTCATGCAATTGTCAGCTGCTGATTGAAAACTGACCATTGCATAATTTAAATATTGATATTTTTACTGTACTGTAATGACAGTGAAAATATTAGAATAGAACTTACAGTGACATATAGCTATTTCAATAGTAAAATGATGAGACCTAGCTGCCAATCTAGTACTATGCTTAAATTCATGAAACCAAAGTACCAAAGAGGAATGCTCATCTGAATAATTTTCCTGAAAATATTTATAGAAAAGGTACAAGGAAGCAACATTGTGGTGGAAGGAAAGCCTCTAAAACTGAGATGCTAGGTCAGAGCTGATAATATTGCAGATTCTTGTTAAGATTTTGGCAAGAATCTTGAGATATAAGAGGAGCACCAGACCAGATGTGGCAGCAATATTTAATGCATGGATGAATGATAGATTCATCAACGTGCTTGATGGATAAGCAATGTGCCTCGTGTGTTTGAGAGTTATGGAATGAATATGTGAAAAAACATGTTTCATGAAACGAATTCACTCTTTTTGGTCAGTCCAGGAAATTTTCTTTTTACAAGTCAATTACAGCATTGCTGAAAAAATAATAAATAAAAATATATGATATGCAATTAGCTTCTTATCCGAAAAGTCTTCTTTTCTTTATAAGCATATTTGAAAGAAAAGTTTTTTATGAAAAGAATTTTTCCGCTATTGATTTACCCAGGCTTTTTCTCTGGTTCTCTTAATTGGATTCTTTTATTTTTGCTTCAGACAACCAAATTTATAGTTCAATGGTTAGGAAGCAGAATTGAAAGAAATGAGATGAACAGTTCAAAACAATAAAGCCAGGTTGTTATAGTGTGCCTGTTTCTGTTTATTTTGAATCATGTAATGGCAATCACTGCTAGACAATCTCCTCACAGATGAAGATGAGACATGAAGCAGTGGAAATATGGTTCTACAGAAGGATACTGAGGATACCATGGACCGAAAATGTGAGCAATGACAAAGTTTTAAAAAAATGGAAACAAAAAGGACACTTATACTTAAAATCGAGAAAAAACGTTGAAATTTCTAGGGCATATAATGAGAAAAGAGGGCTTGGAAAATTTGATACTCACCGGACAGATTGAAGACAAGAGGGACAGGTGTAAACAATGCATAACCTACCTAGGGAGTTTGAGTAAATGGATGGCAGAACAAAGTTTAAAAGAGATAACAAAAAGACAAAATTTATTAAGAATTACAAAGGACAAAACATTGTGAAGAGCCATGATCTTCTACGTCCTGAAGGGACACATCACACAGAAGTAGAAGAATCTTGAAAGGATATCAATTAGATCGCATGTAACACTGAATTGTGCTTTTATCTAAATTCCTTCTAAATAAATAAACAGCAAATTCTGTCTGGATGAAGATGGAAGAGTTAAAAATTCAAATTTTAAAATAACTGAAAAAAATTAGTGATTTTAAAAGTTTTGAATTTATATTGAGTTGAAAGTAACACAAAAGCATTGTGAATTTAAAAAAAAAAATGTTTTAAATTCAGTTTAAAATTTCTCTAAATCAATTTTATTCAAAATGCCAAGAAATCAGAGTTAAAGTGAGAGGTTTTGTGACGTAAGGTTTTGAAGTTTGTGTTTTGAAGTTTGTGATTTGAAGAACTCAATTTTCGGCCTGAATCGGAATTTAAAAAAAAATTAAGTTTGTGAATTGAGGAAATCAATTTTGTTTCTTCAAAATGCCAAGGAATAAGAGTTAAAGTGAAAGGTTTTATGATGTGAGGTTTTGAAGTTCCGCAGAGTTTGTGATTTAAAGAACTCAATTTTTGGCCTGGATTGTGATTTCAGCCCAAATTAGTCATTTGGCCAAAATTGGACTTATATCCCGAATCAGAGTTAAAGTGATGGGTTGACGTTTCATGGAGAGAATTGAGAAATTGAAAGCTATTTCTTACAAAATTATCATTGCTTATTTTTTTAAGTCAGAGATCCATCTAGTTTTGGGCTGGAGGCCTAATTAGCCCTACACAGGAATTATCTTAAACATATGCAGAGAGTGTGGCTTTTAAGCTAGTCTCACTTCTTTATGGCTATTGGTTGCAGATCAAAACATGATTTCAATTGATTTCACCTTTTCAGTTGTTCTTACTTTAAGCCTTTGTCTGCTTAATTCTCTAGCAAAATTTGGATTTATTGTCTTAGTCTTGAAATTGATGCCATTTTTTACAGATGTTGAATTTATCATCTTTAAAATTGTCACTTTCTAAGGAAGAAGTGTATTTTTTGTCTCAAGAACTACACTTAGCTGTGAAAATGCAGGATTTCTAGATGAAAACATGTAAATAAAAATGGTGAAGGAATAAACAGATTGAAATATTTGGCTTGAAGTAACAAAAAATCTATGTGCTATTCTATCTATTTATAGCCTAATCAATAGATACGTCATAGTCATAGAATGTATTGGTCCAGTGACAACTTATATGAAGAAACATACATGAGGCTTCATTAATGTTTTATTTTTTAATTCTTTATTGAGGAGGGAATGATTCCCTAAAGATTTTGTCGGGGATGCAAATGGTATAATGAAATTAGGAAAAGATCAATGTTTACCTTTTACCAAAAACGAAATAAGTAAACAAATTCTTCAAAACGAATTGAGAAACATCACTTGTGCTAACTGCTTGAGCTCTTTCATGTGATCAGGTGGGGTAAATGAAAAGGGAAATAAATCATTTCTGTTGATGTTGTTAGTTACAGAAAATTACCAAGATGGCCTGATTAATAATAAAAGAAATTTATAGATACAAGGTGGAATATAGAGAAATAAAATTCAACTGAAATAGGATGAAAAATTGTAATAATATACAAGCTGCTAGACAATTTCTTTCACAAGAATCTATCTTACATATTTATATGTATACCATTACTCCTGACTTTGAATATTGCTGCCACAATTCGTCTGGCGCTTCTGCAGGTTTAGGGTTAGAAATTCTTGATAAAATACAAAGAAAAATCTAAAGTGTTATTGGTTCTGACCTGGAATTTCAGTTAAAAGTTCCTTTCCCATAGCTGTAAAGTAGCTTCCCTCTGCCTTTTCTATAAATATTTTCATGGTAATTGTTATGATGAATTTTCCTCTATGGCATCGAGACTTTATCAATTTAAGCACAATACTAGATTGGCAACAAGATCTCATCATTTTACAGTTGAAATGGCTGCAAGATGGAACCATGTTCTCTATTGACAGTTTCTTTTTTCGCACTTCTCACTTGTGAAACTCTCAGCTTCTTACTTCCCAGTCAAGATAGATTTTCAAAAATGTAAATGCAATGTCAATCTTTATCTACTGTCTTCTTAATTCCAATTCTTTTAATGTTCACTCTTCTTAATTGTGTTTTTTTTATTCTCATATTCACTCATTAACCACTTGCACCTTAATGGCTTTATTGTATTGCTTGGGGTGAAATGATATAATATATATATACAAATACATATGTGAGTGTGTGTGAGATTGAGTGATTTGTTTTTTATGATTTATCAACCCTTTGTGTGTTATTTAAAGCTGAAGCATATTTGGGGGTTTGTAAGAATAATTCTTTTTTTTTTGCAAGTGAATATTGCATTAACATTTTTTGCAAATAACAATGAATTTTAAGGATACAAGTCATACTATATCTGTCTATATCTCTTCATTGCCATATTCACAACATTTTGGCTTTTTTTTATATGTGCCAGCCTTCTTCAGGTGACTCAAATTTCAAACTGAACCCTTAATTTCGACTACCAGGGTAGATTTTGGTATTGAACTCACAACTCTTTGGGTCTAGTCATTGGATCCAACCAACATCTTTATCCACTGGGCCGTGTGTCCTTGAGGACGTCTGGGTATGAATTTCTGGGAACTTATAAACCTAAGGTCTCAGCAACTGTTTTTTTTTACCAGTGCTCATATCGCAATTTTTTCCTTTATTATTATTGCATTCTTTTTACCAGAGTTTATATTGCAATTTTTTTTGTGTTGTTATTCATTGCTTTTCTCTAGCACCTTATTAATGGTTCCCATATTGTATTCATTTCTATGCTTGGTCGGCTCAGGAGATTTTTGTGGCCAGGCATATGTGCTGATACCTTAAGTTTTTGTATTTTCCAGTGATGCTTTCTGTCTATTATTTCAACCTCACCCCACAAGGGGTGGTGATCTTCCTTTTCCTTCCATATGTGGCAGCCTGTTTCTCTTTTATATTTCTTACTACAGCTGCACAGGATTGTGTACACACAGTCCTTAGTCATGTTCTCCTCTATGAGGATCTTACTTGGAAGAGGTGTCTGTGAAGTGTTGAACCACTTTTGAAGATTCTCTTGATGTTATATGGATCACAGATCTCTTGTATTTTCTTCAATAATCCTTTCACATAGGGTAGGCAGACTGAAGCTGTTTTCTGAATGTTGTTATCCTCTTGTACCCTTCTATTCCAGTTTGTCAAAGCTGCTGTCTTGTACACAGGGTAGTTGTTATGTTGTAGAGTAGTGCATATAATGACCATTTCTTATTTGTATGTCTCTGGGTCACCACTTATGACTTTTGCTTTGAAAAGTGGACGATCGCTTTCTTTACACTGTATGGGTGGTGGGAGTTGAAGTTGAGGTATTGTCCAGTGAATGTAAGCTTTCAGTATATTGAAGTCTTGAACCCATGATCTGCTCGAGATATTAGTACATCCAAAAAGGTGAGTTTGTTGTTGCTTTCTCTCTCCCTTGTGAACTCTGTCGATGATCTTATTGAGTTCACATAGTCCAGTAGCAGAAGAAGGCCAGCTACTACTAATTAGTGCATATGTGTGGGTACATGTGTGTGAATGTGTATATGACTGAGGGTATGTGTGTGTTGAAGTATGTGTGTGAGTCTGTGTGTATATAAGTTTACAAACACAGACTTGTGTATACATATTTACATTTTTGACTTTTAACAGATATCTTCATACTTATCAAAATGTTCAGTGATTCTAAAACATTTAATATTTCTAATTTGGATCATCGGTAAATTATTCTCAGTATTTTCCACATCTGTCTAACAAGCTGTATAGGACTGTTAGAAAGTGATTTTTTAGTTTTAGATTTGTTTTTCTATTTTCAATATTTTTATATGGTGTAGATTACTGTAGAGCTTCCAATTCTCTATACATATTTATATCAGATATTTAGAAATCAAGTTGATATAAACTTGCCAACAATTCAATTGTCCACTTTTTTAATACTGTTTATAAAATGCTTATTTCTTCTGGCCACACTTTCATAATGACCCCAGGTAAAAAAGACACTATAATACTATTCCTAGATTGATTTAAAAACACTTTAATAATCATCTCAGGTAAGAAAGACACTATAATACTATTCCTAGATTGATTTGAAAACACTCCCCGACATATACTGCATTACAATATTTTTTTTACATTTTCCTATTCCATTGCATGACAATATTTTTATTTTCAATTTTAATTTGAATGAAACCCTATAGATTCTTTTCTTTTGTAACTGAATTGAAAGATCCTTTATGATAAGCAGTAAGGACAAGATTTCCTAAGGATATAAGATAGAACAAAAGGCTTTTGATAAAAACAAGCAAAATAAGAATGCAATTTTGGATCAATTATTATATAATTTTTTGTTACGTATATCTTATTTCTCATTGATAATGCATATTTACTATAAGTATTGGATGACTGAAGGAGAAGATAAAGAGAAATAAATTTTAACACACTCCAGCCTCCCATACAATAAAAAAATTCAAATTTTATTGCTGTTTGTATTTTGTTAAAATAATCAACTCATTTAAAAAAAGAATGACAAAACATAAGTTTTGTCATTCTTTTTTTAAATGAGTTGATTATTTTAACAAAATACAATATCAAAATATGACTTGAAAAGTTTAAAACATAAATCTTTGAGAAACAACAAAATTTTATTAGAAAAACTTGTCATCGTTGAATAGACTCGTGTTGTTCTTTGCTGCTTGGTTTGATTTTAATCAAAGTTTGCCTTTTTGATGTTTTGTCAGAGATTCCAATTGAAAAAAGATGAGTTTTTATTTGTAATCAATTTAATCTTTGAGATTTTTTTGTTTGTTCCTTATTTCTTAGAATTGATCAGGAGTTTCTGTAGAAAAAAAGAAAGAAAGAAAAGAAAGAAAAAAAGAAAGAAAGAAAGAAAGAAAGAAAGAAAGAAAAAAAAAAGAACAAAAAAAGAAAAGGAAGAAGAAAAATAAGAAAGTATAAGAAAGAAAGTAAACAAGAAAGAAAGAAAAAAAAGAAAGGAAATAAGAAGAAAAAGAAAAATACAAAGAAGAAAAAGGAAAACAAAAAGAAGGAAAAGAATAAAAAGAAAGAAGTTAAAGAAAGTAGATAAAAATAGAAACAAAGAAGAAAGAGAAAAAAAGAAAAATAATGAGAGAAAGAAAAAGGAAGAAGAAAAACAAAAACAAAAGAAGAAAATTTAAAGAAGAAAGAGAAAAGAAAAAGAAAGAGGATAAGAAACACGAAGGAAAAAGAAAGGAAAAGGAAGAAGGAAAAAGGGAAAGTATTGAAAGAAAGAATAAAAAATAAAGAATAAAAAGGAAAATAAAAAAGATGAAAAAGAATAAAAAAGGAAGATGACAAAGAAAGAAGAAAAGAAAAAAGAAAGAAGATAAAGAAAGAAAAAACAGAAAGGAAAATGAAAATAGAAAGAACAAAGAGAGAAGAAAAGAAAGAAGAAAGAAAAAAGCAAGAAAGGAAGAAAGAAGAAAAAAAGAGAAGAAAAAGAAAGAAAGAAAAAAGAAAGAAAGGAAGAAGAAGAAAAGGTGAAGAAAAGAAAGAAATCTTGACTTATAAGTCAATACAAAACAAACATCAGATAAATAGATTACCATCTTTAATCTTAATTTTTATAATCTTGAAATGAATCTTTTCCACCTTATTATTCAAATATTTGTAATTTCATAGTGTTCTAGTTTTTACTGATGAACATGATTATCAGTTGTTAAAATGGGAGCCAAGTTATATCGACATCAATTCCATAAGATGAGCAATTTTCTTTACTCTTCTTTTGTTTACTGCTTTCTTCTTAATCTTCCAGAAAAGCTCAATTAGTTTTGAGTCTGTAAACAACATCCTTAAGTGACTGGTCATTCAATATTTTATGTTTGTATTGTATTTTGGAAACTCATAGAAAAAAGAAAAGGTAAGATATAATCTTGTTTATGTTGCCTGCTCTCATCTTTTAGAACAGATGGCAAGTGACCTTAAAAGAATAGAAGGTTTGAAAAAACAGCCAAGAGAAAGGGAGATAAAATTGATTAAGAATTTCAAAAGGAAAATAAGAAAATTAAATCAAAGAGAAATCTTAAAAGAATGAAAAAAAAATTGAAATTTTTTAAAAAAGTAAATGAGTGTGTGGAAAGGAAAAGGAGAAAGATTTAAGTGAAAAAATGTCAAAGAAAATTGGTGGCAAAAGAGGAAATATTTGTGTAGAGAATAGAGAAAGAAGGGAGATAGAGAGGAAGTTATTAAATAAAAGTGATAAGGAAGAAAAAGTGAAAATACAATTAAAAATTAGAAAAGAAAAAGGGTGAGGATATATTAAAAAAGGAAAAAACAAAAAAGAAGTAAAAAAAGAAAGCAAAAAAGAAAGCAAAAAAGAGAAAAAAGGAAATAAAAAGAAAAAGAGTAAAAACAAAAATTGTGAAAAAGACTTAAAAAACAAAAAGAATAAAACCAAAAAAGAGAAAAATAGAAACGAAAAAAGTAAAAATTTCAAAAGTGATGTCATCAAAGTGAAAATGAAAGATAGGAAAGAAACAAGATGATAAAGAGAATGGAAGATATCCCCCCAAAATTAGAAAGAAAATCATGAAAAAAAAAAAATGAAAGTTATTAAAAGAGAAAGAGAGATTTGAAATCTAAAGAATGGAGAGTGAACAGCAGTGAAAATACTGAAAGAAAGAAATGTGTAAAAATAAAGAGAGAAAAACAAGGAAAATAAAAAAGCAAAGATTGAACGAAAAACAAGAAAGAGATAGAGGTGAAGAGAAGGGTAATAAGTAAAATGAAGGAAATAAACAAAGTTTATGGAGAGGGTTTGGGTTGATGTCATTAATCAGAGAAAATTTGGCCACGAAATCAAGAAGATAGATGAGATGTGAATTTCCAAAATGGCAAAGAGATGATTTTGAAAATTGGGTGGAGTGAACGAATTTGATGAGGTTGAAATGAAAAGGATTAAATACTGCAGTCTGAGAAGGAGAAAATATTTCTTAATTGTATGATAAATCATTTGACAACCAATTCTTTTGGTTTCCAGAAATCTTTATACTTTTCTTCTCATTATTGTTATTTCTTTGTCTTTCTTTTCATTTAATTATTTCATCTTTCTCTGTTTTCTTTTTTTTCTCTTAATATTTTTACCATTTTTGCATCCTTCTTTTTTCTTACTTTTCCTATTTCCAAACTGTTTTTCCTTTTAATGTGCAGAATTCATCTTCTTCCCTTCCAAGTTTTTTTTTTGGGGGGGGGGCTACTTCCATCTTGATATTCTTTCTCTTCTTAGTTTTGTTTTATTCCTTTCTTCTTTTTTATTATTTGATGCTTGTTTTTTTTTTTTTATTTATTTCACATATTTTTCATTTTCCCTGCTGTTAAGGTGTAGAATGTACAATATTTCCCTGTATTAAAGTATGATACCACACCACCCCCCAAAAAAAATACTTTCTAGATGGGTAGTTACAGACTCAAGTGCAAATCAAGTAAAGGCCTATATTTTTGGCTTTAGTGTAAACTAAACCTCTGTTGACCATTTTAAGTTTTTTTTAAACTAAATACATGTCGACTTTGTGACTCTAGTTCAGTAGTTCTCAGCCATGGACCAATTTTACTCTTAATTTGCTGAACTCCCATAACCATTCGATGAAAAAAAAAAATTATTTTATTTTTTACTAATAGATAAGTTTAGGAATTGGAATATATAAATAGTAAATGTATATGCTTTATTTTGAATTAAAACTAATTTAATGAAAATAAACTTGTGTTTAACAACTAAATTCCAAGGAATTCTAAGTCCTTCAAAGTGGATGGTTTTGCCAGACATTGCTCCTGCTGCTTAAGAGGTTAATACAGTTAATTCTTCCTTTATATATAATCCTTATATAATTTATATATTAAATTAATTTTATTATTAATATTTTTTAATATTTTATATTAATTAATTTATATTAATATTTTATTTTATTTTATTAATATTTAAAATTAATATTATTATTTATTATCAATATATTAAATTAATTTATATAATGAATTATAATCTTTATATAATTTTCCTTTCTATTTATAATCCATCCTTTATATATCCATCTCAGTTTTTATTCCACTTTTACAATCAAAACATTTTGTAGTGTAAAAGGGTCACTAACTTACATTGCTTGATCTCATTTTCTGCTAGTTTTAGATTCGTTTTTCTATTTTTAGTAATTTAATATGGTGTAAATTACTATAGAAATTCCAATTCTCAGTTGTAACAACCATTCCAAAGTGAAATTGCTCGATGGACCATTAAAATATTACTGCAGACCCCCAATTTTCTATTATTCCATGTGGATCCCCAGTAATTGTACATGAACCATTTTGTTCTTATGATTTTTGTCCTATAGGTCATATGTTTGATATTAAAATAACCCACAAGAGTTGATATGTCACGAAATTAATCAACTCAAAGTAAAAGTCTTTTTTTTATTTTTATATTAATCTTCTTTTTTTAGACTGTTTATATTCTTCATCTGACCTCAGCTTCCTTTTTATCCTCTTTTATATTCTTTTTTCTTGTTTCTAGTTTTTTACCCACATTTACAACTTCATTCTCTGGCGTTTCTCCTTCCTCACAAGCTCAGTTTCATCATTCATCGATGAAGCAAAATCTTTTTTTTTTTCATATTTCTTATTACAATAATCACTCATATTTAATGGATATCAGTTAATGGGTACACAAGTTTGAGTAGGCATCCTTGTTTTTAAAATGTGAAATTAATGTCTACTGAACCAGAGATAAAAAACAAATACCTCCATTAATTACTTTACAAATTTCATATTCAGCCTTACTTATATATTTATTACATAATTCAGCCTTACTTTACATTAGACACAAAATTATGCTTACATCTGAATATGTATTTCACATAGTTCTTGTAGAAATAAATTATCATCAGGCAAAATTCCATTGAATGACATAAAAAGGAAACAATATGGTGTTATCTGACATTGTAACATACAATTATTTCTGAGTGATAGCAATTTCTATTCAAAATATTGACTTGGTTTTATATCAAGGTACTAACTACATAATAACTAAAAGGACTAATTAATAGAACTTCAAATATTCATTAGTTTTTTCAATTATTATGGTTTTAATATTTTCCCCAAGTTATCTGCATCGTCAATGGCTATCTTCTGTTTTCTTAATTCTTCCCATTCTACATACGATGATAAACTATGTGTAACAGCAAGGGCCTCTGATCAGAAGGAGTATAGAACCACTTCTGAATTGCTGATGTTCCCAGGTCCATCCTGACCTGGTAAGGTAGCACCTGTTAGTGTCCCAGCTATGGGCAAATAGTTAACCCCCAAATTGGGGTCAAAGTATTATGAAAATGTCAAAATAGGTTTTAATACCAGCAAAACATTTTTCAAAAAAAAAATATTATCAGCAATACATTTAAAAAGAAAAATTACCAGCAATAAAAATCTTGTCGGCATTAAATAATCCATTGAGGTTGATATGCTGTAAAACAAACCAAACCAAACCAAACCTTAATTCCTTTATCTTTTATTACAGCTCCTTAATAAAGTTTTTCTTATATTCTTTCCCATTCAGTACCCCACCCCATGTGTTAGTAGCTTTGTTGCCTGCTTGGGATGAAATGATTATAAAAAAACAGTTTGGCAATAAAAAGTAAAGGCTTTCTTGATTAGTTCCTTTTATTTTTAGTTAATTGATTATGAATTAAACATTTATAGGAGAAAAAAAAAATCCGTTTGTTGTAGATGGCTTCTATATAGGAGATATTTCTCTCATTTCTTTTTTATTTCAGAAAGAAATCTTTGGTTGTAAATTGTTAAAATTTTGTTTCAATATCAAGGGATCAGCAAAGAAACTGTTGAGTCATAGTTTTGATCTTTTCATTTCAATTTATTCAATATCATTTGACCTGAACCCATTGTTTTCATTTTTGGATTGAAGTGAAAAGACAAAGGATCAAACAGTTTCTAAGCTGATTCCTTGATGTCAAAGAAAAAGAACGAGAATATGATGAAAGAGAATGGAATATGAACTAAAATATTTGAACAGTTGAAGTATATTCCTTTCATAGCAATAGAAAATGGCTTCATTTCTTGTTGCTTCAACAATTTCCTTGAACTTTTCCTCTGATGAAGTCATAAAAACAAGGCAGCAGAAAGCATCTTTGCTTTTTAACATCTTTCAGTACAAACAAAGAAGTTGTGGTTGTGACAAAAATATCTTTTGATAGCAATGAGGAAATCCACTTCCCTTGTTGAAATGATACAAAATACTGTCAATTTGAAAAGTGAAGGGATGACATGTTTGGTAATTTAATTACCAAAACATCTTGGCAGAAAGACAGTAGATTTAGTTTTGTCATTCTAACATTTTTGAAATAATCAATATATGGCAATACTTATTTACATCTATCACCTTTCAAAGATACTGTATGCAATGTACTTCATGTTCCTGGGTTTTTGCACACACACACACACACACACACACACACACACACATATATATAATCATTTATTACAAAATTATAACATAATAATGTTATAAAATCACTACAAAAATAGCCAATTTGTTTCAACACTTCTGGTGTCTTATCAAGTGATGGTGTTGAATATATATATCAGGCATGTGCCATTAGTAATTACTTAGGACAGGTAGCTTTTCACCTTTATGTAGTAAATTTGTAAAAAAAAACAACAATCATATTGCATTTTATCATGCATAATAATCAGAGTAATCTTCATAATTTTGTTGGATGGATTAGGTACGTATTATGCCACAGAAGGAAAAAAGTAGCAGCTGATCTATTTTATTCAGGGTATGAACTGCCTACCTTGCCTAACTAGACAGTACATCCCGATATATATATATATATATATATATATATATATATATATATATATATATACATATATATATATATATATATATATATATATATATATATATATATATATATATAAATATAATAAAATAAAAGGCTCAAACACTAATATTCCATGGTCATAATTTATTCCATTGGAATCGTAAATACGATCCAATTCATCAGACCTACAAATTCAAAAAGAAAACAGAAAAGAACAACTCCGGAAATAAAAATAGAATTTGGAGAGAGTGCAAGTATGAGAGTTTGGACGAATGTTAGTGTTAAAGAAAGGGGTAACATACGAGAGAAGGTGGGAGATTAAAACTTAACAGAGAGGGTTTTTTCTAACAAGAGGTGAGTGGAAGGGGGAAATATGAATGTTGTCGGATGTCTAATACATTAAAGATACATTTCGTGGTGACATACACACACCATAGACGATCTAATGTTAAAGATCAGAATAAGAGGGAGGGAGAGAAAAGGAAAGAAGTGGTGGGGGAGAGAGATGGGGCAGGGGAAACCAAAATTGAAGGACATTTACTGAAAGGGCCGCTGTGTAATTGAGAAAATTTGACAAAATTAATATCGACTACAGGTTACAAATCAAATATAAACATATAAAGAATAAATATAACGATTATTTAATCTTCAAAGGACCTATATTTTTATGTTCAAAAACTTTACTGCCCAGTTTAACATTCCAACCACCTGAAGAAGGCCGGAGCATACAACGGCTGAAACATTGTAATAAATATGGTGACAAAGATGAGGACAATAGTTTGAATAATGTAAATAGTATACATAATACCTCATCTCAGAAATGTATCTGTAAAGTCATAAACTGAATAAAAACAAGAGTAAAAACTATTCCTAGTCTATGTATATTGTCCTTTGAGGGACTTTATCAAGGCAAATGTAGGATTTATTTTGTTGCATCTGTTTATATACAAAAGCTTGAGCAAGGTTTTTACATCATCAGTTCATTGGATTCAGGAGGGAAAGCAGGATCATTGCCTTCTATAAGTGGATTGTTTGGAATGTAGTATATAATGTTTAAATGATCAGTGCCCATCTCCTCACATCTGTGTTTGTAAATGTGAAGGGCATAGTCTTGGAAGAGAATAAATAGACTAAGGCTCTCATTTCCTCCTTGTTATACTCCTGATGAGGTTTGAAATGTTTCTGTATTGGGGTCCTTGCTAGATATGTATGATTCTGTAGATGGCTACATAAATCAATATCTCCAAATAGTCCTTATCAGACTCAAATTAAAATCATCTTGAATTTTCAATGAATTTCTTCCCACTTCTGTGGTACCATCCTGGGTATGACGATAAACTACGTCCAACAGCAAGGACTCTGATCAGGAGGTTTTGAGGAGTATGGAACCACCTCTTAATTGCTGGTGTTCCTAAGTCCACCCTGACCCAGGGTGGTAGCACCTGTTAGGATTCCAGCTATGGGTAAATAGTTAACCCTCAAACTGGGATCAAAACACTATGAAAGTGTAAAAATAAGTTTTAATCACAGAAATGCTTTGTGAAAATATTACTAGCAATAAATTTTTAAAGAAAAATTATTATCAGTTATACATTTTTGAAAAAAAAAATCTTGTTGGCATTAAAAAACCCATTGAGGTTGATATGCCATAAAACAAAATAAACCAAACCACTTCAGTGGTAATTGCTAATCATTTTTTTTTAATTTCAGTGTTGTTTTACCTTTTGTAAATGATAAATTGAGTAAATATTTCTCTTTATCCTCCAAATTTACCTTGCATCTATTTTAAAGCTTCAAACTTGCAACATGGATAATATTTTAAATCTTTGAAATTCAGAATATTTCATTCAAACAGGTGCTATCAACTTCTGCATTAAATGAACCAGCTTTCATTTAAACTGCATAGATATAAATGTTACCACCAGTCATCAAATAAATCATTAGATTCCAATAAATATTTTATATATCAACAAGAATTAAAGTCAGTGATAATGTAAGATTCAATGTAGTTTATTGAGATTAAGACATTTTTATTTTGTTCTTATTTCTTTTAAAGAAAGTGTTGTGTTATGTTCTTTCTCTTAAAAAGTCTGTTATTGAAATCAGAAACAAGATTATACAGTTCGTCAAGCTAGCATTTTGATTGGACAGTAATCCTGTAAGGAGATCGCATTATGTTTCTGACCAATCAAAATTTGAGTTTCAATTTTCAAGGATTCATATTTTGACAACATATTCAGAAAGAACACAACCACTTATACAAAAGCAACAATATAGTTATGGGAGCCATATTGGTATAGGAGCCATATTTGGTATAGGAGCCATATTGGTATAGGAGCCATATCATTTTGATTCAATGCATATATTTCTCCCAAAAGCAGCATTGACTAAAGGATTTATGTCAAGCTATTTTCAAATCATTTGCTATGAAAGCAAGAAGATAGATGAGATGTGAATTTCTGAAATGGCAAATAGATGATTTTGAAATCTGCTCTTTCTTTTGGCAAAATAATTATCATTAAATATTAGGGAATTTCATTCTTTTAGAGTGGATATTCTTTTTTTTTTTAGTGATATTCTCCCATATTGTAGTGGCTGAACCTACAAACACTCCAGCAATTGTAAGGCCACAGCCTCATCATGCTATCAGGTGTGGCTGTGGTTTCAGTAGTATTTGCATTTTATAGAGTGAAGTTGCTAGTTCCATGTGCAATTAGTTTTGGATTGTCCCTTGTCTAGACTGGTTACCAAACAAGGCTAGATAGTCCACTTTGCTCTGTATTTAATTCATAGCTGCAAATGGATTCATAACTTTCCCATGGCTGTTTGTGCAAAATTGAATACAATGGCCTAGGGGCGGAACTTGAAATCAGTTTACTGATCCCACATTCTGCACCAATAACAGATGTGCACAAAAACTTGATTCTCTAGATGATTTGAATGACTTGTACGCCAAATAGCTACAGACAAAATGAGTGAAAATCTGCAATGTTTGAAATTAAATTCAAAATCTTTTTGGCTCAGTAATTTCACATTCATAAGTGTTCCCTTTTTGAAACTGAATAAATAATCTGAAAAGACAAAAGGAAACCAAAATTCAAAAGATCTGTCTTTTCAATTCTCAGTGTTTTTTTCTAATGAATGTTGCTTTGTTTATGAAGTAGCTTTCTTCTGGCTGCTTTGGCTAACCAAAGTATTAAAGAAATGCTACTGCCATTCTTAGCTTGATTTCAATAGTGCATTGAAACATTTTGTTTCCAATTTCCAATTTCTTTGCTTGACAACATTTTGGTACTGGTTCCGTTCATAATGCACCAAACAGTTCCTTTTCTTTCATTCATAAATTCTACAGTCATGCAGTTGGTAGATGAAAATGAAATTCCCAATTGCCATGGAAGTTGATAATTGTCAGATGGATTAGCAAATATGCTTTACTTCAAATTCTGACACTTGATTGTTCAGGAAGTATATGAAATGCCATCTTTTGTAGTAAAATGGATAATTATCAGTGTGTCTATCTTCATTAAAGGTCAACTCTGTGTAAAATAAGTCTATTATACTGTTTCTGCATATATACAGTGTTTCTCTCTCCACACACACACACACACACACACACACACACACACACACACACACATATATATATATATATATATATAAAATATAAATATAAAAGTGAACATTGAAGTCAACACTTAGAGGCAACAAGCTATTTCATGCTAGACACAATCGTCAGGCCACAAGTGTTGTTTTTTTTCTCAGTTATTTATATATAAGGGTCAGTGGTGCATTGTGGGTAGTCTATTTTGCTGGAAGTTGTTTACTTGTTTATTTATTTACTGAGGTTAAATTATTTTGCTTGATTTTATTTATTTTTTATTTTTATTTTTTATTTTTATTTTTTATTTTTATTTCTTATCTTATATATTTATTTATTTTTATTTTAATCGATGTTTTATTAACATAGTAAAAATTTGTTTATATTACTTATTTAATAGTTTTGGTTTGGGAAGATAATTAAAACTATTTATTCAATTTTAGGGTTGATTGCTCTAGTTTATTCTATTTTTTGTTCATTCTATAGGAGTATCTTTGCCTAATTTTTCCCCTAGAATGGAATCCCTGCTGTGTGATATGTACATAGATCTCTCCATAGTTACTGCTATCATTTCTAAACTAGATCCCCACAAGGCTTGCAGAGTTTGATGAGACCCCTGCAATTGTTATAAGGAAATATGCTCCTGAACTGGATCTTCTTCTCTCCATACTTTACCATAAATGCCTTTGCTGCTTCCAGCTTTCCAGCTTCTTGGACATTCTCTGTAGTTCCTGTCTTTATGAACTCTGGTGAAATGTCCGATTCCTCAAATTATCACCTTATTAGTCTTTTATTTCCTTTTTACCACTCAATTCTTGAAGATGTACTGTTTTCATTTGATTAGGTCTACCACAAATGTGTTAAACGTTATTACTGAATTTATCTATTGGCCTTTATGTAAGAATAGTGAGGCTTGGGTTGTGGTTTTAGATATCTCGATGTCATTCAACAAGCATGCTGGCTTTCTCCACAAGCTCATGAGCTGTGGTGTCTCTGGATGAATAATTACCATAATCCAATCATTTTTTATAAATTGTGTAATGAAGGTCGTGTTGAACAGATACACTTCTAGATTATTTTGCATTAATGGTTCCCTCAGCGTGATATCATTAGACATTTTGTTTTCTATCTTTATCAACAACATTCTGGAGGTCATCAGTTTACAAGTAGCTATGCCGAGGACACAACTATTTATTACTGGTTTATCAATAAATCTGACAAAGTAAAATTGGCAGCTGCTCTCAATAATGACCGCCAATCAACGAGACAATGAATGGCTTCTAAATTTTAATGCCAACAAAATGAAACTGCAATTATTTAATCACCATGTAAAACCTTTTGTGCCTTCCACCATTATGGCTGATGCTAACCTACAGAAGAGCAAATCTTTGTACCTTCCACCATCATGGCTGATGCTAACCTCCTGGAGAGCAAATCTTTGTACCTTCCACCATCATGGCTGATGCTAACCTCCTGGAGAGCAAATCTTTGTGCCTTCCACCATCATGGGTAATGCTAACCTCCAGGAGATCAAATCTTTGTACCTTCCACCATCATGGCTGATGCTAACCTCCTGGAGAGCAAATCTTTGTGCCTTCCACCATCATGGCTGATGCTAACCTCCTGAGAGCAAATCTTTGTGCCTTCCACCATCATGGGTAATGCTAACCTCCAGGAGATCAAATCTTTGTACCTTCCACCATCATGGCTGATGCTAACCTCCTGGAGAGCAAATCTTTGTACCTTCCACCTTCATGGCTGATGCTAACCTCCAGAGGAGCAAATCTTTGTACCTTCCACCTTCATGGCTGATGCTAACCTCCAGAGGAGCAAATCTTTGTACCTTCCACTATCATGGCTGATGCTAACCTTCAGGAGAGCAAATCTTTGTACCTTCCACCATCATGGCTGATGCTAACCTTCAGGAGAGCAAATCTTTGTACCTTCCACCATCTTGGCTGATGCTAACCTCCAGGAGAGCAAATCTTTGTTCCTTCTTGTATTTTCCACTGACATGAAGCGAAGTGATTATATTGAATCAATTGCTAGATTTGCTGCTAGGAAAGTTGATTCACTGTGTTGTGCAAGACAATTTATCCCCATCAGAATATATCTTGCTCATTTCTAAATCTACCATTCGTCCATGCATTAAATATTGCTGCCATATCTGGTCAGGTATCACTGCTATATATCTCAAAATTCTTGATAAAATCCACAGAAGAGTCTGTAATGTAATCAATCCTGACCTGTTGTCTCAACTTCAGTCTCTTATTCAATGCAATGACATGGTTTCCCACTGTCTTTCCTATAAATATTTTTATGTCAATTGTTCTAATGAGCTTTTCTCCTTGGTACCTCAACCACATCAAGTTAAACATACTACTAAATTGTCAACTAGCTCTCACCATTTTATACTTGAACTATCCAAATGCAACTGCATGTTCTATTCTAATTGTTTCTTTTCTCACACTTCTCAACTGTGAAACCAGTTTCTTGCTTCCATGCCACCTACAACCTTCCAAAATTTAAATACAAAACCAATTGCCATCTTCTGTCTTCCTGAAATCAGTTCTCTTATTGTCGTTTCTCCTCTTGAAACAATCTTATTGACATGATGATTATGAATAAACATTGTCTTGTTTTATTTTGACCATGTTTTTCTAGAAATCACTGTTCTTGTTATTACAATGTGACATACAATTAATTGACAATAAATGTGAAAAAAGACAAACTTCATTTAGGTGCTGATTTATTTATCTTACAAATTCAAAACATACATTATAGACGAACAATAAAGAAAAATTTGAGAGATCTTCAAATATTTAATATTTTTTATTATCTGGCAGTCAATGCAAGTGTCCCCAAGGAGTCACTTCTTGGACCAACTTTCTTTTTGATTTCTATAAATGATTTGTTTAAGAATATATTCAGATAATTTGTGAATATCTATGCAGATGATATGACGATATGTGAGAGCACCTCTAAAACTCTTGATAACTAGAGATTGGCATCTGATCTCTCATCTGATCTAGTTCTAACAGCTCAGTGAGGGAAAAACTGGCTGGTTACATTCAATGCCTTGAAAACCAAACTAGTGACATTCCATCATCACCGAAAACCAAACTATTGCCAGTGTCCATGACTGGATGTCCACTTGGTGAGGCTCCATGCCTTGAGAGACTATTGGGTCTTAAACTCACACATGACCTCAAGTGGAACTCGTACATATGATCGATTATTAAAAATTCAGGAAAAATGGTCAGCTCCCTGTACCGTTCCAGTAAGTACCTGACTCCACTTGCTATCCTCTAATTTTACAGATCAGGCTGAGAATGGAGTATTATTGCCATATTTGGGTGGGAACTGCCTAGTCGTCACTTTCCAGTATTGATAGAGTTCAAAAACATCTCTAAGTCTTTGTGGGGGACAAATTAATTTTAAACCTACCAACCTGTCTCTCACATGTGAAATGTGGTAAGCCTCTCAATATTCTATTACTACTTTCATGGATTTTCACAGACAAACTACATTTCTTGGTTCCTCTAGTTCTAATCTTCACAGCTAGAACCCACCATGACACTTACATTGTAGCAAACACACACATTTCCTCTCTATTACATCAGTGAGAAGGAAATTTCACTCAAACAACTTCTTCCCATGAACCTCTGGTCTTTGGAACTGATTCCCTGATCACTAAAATCTTAACCTGTTCAAGTCTGGAGTTAACCATTATCTTTCCCTCTTATCTATATAAACTTCCTCTTGTTGTAACTCTCTTTCTTGAGTGGCTCCCAGGCCTTGTACAAGGTGAACATAACTATAAAAATAAATAATCTAGAAATATTTTTCTACATATGTCTTTTATCTTTTAACTGTATACTTGTTCACATTATTTTTTCATATAAAATCATTATCATACAGTTATAAAAAAGAAGTAGTTGATAGGTCTGCTTCTAAGAAAGTCGTGCTAAATAATTTTTCTCTCCAGAAATGTCTATTGGTCTACTATTTGCTCATGCTTAGAATATTGCTGTTCCATATGGTCTGGTGCATCTGTTATATATTTAGAGATTCTTGATAAAATCTAAAGAATAAGCAATATTAATAATCCTGATCTGGCATCTCGGCTTCAGTCAATTTCCCACCCCATAAAGTTGCTTTCCTGTACCTTTTCTATAAATACTTTCATGGTACTTGTTCAGATGAACTCTTTGCCATGGTACCTTGACTTTATGATTTAAAGTGCATTGGCAGTTAGGTTTCATCAATTTACACTTGAGTTGGCTAGATGTAACTGTAAGTTCTATGCTAACTGTTTCTTTTCTCACACTTCTGGTTTCATGCTTTCCAGCCAACTTTAATCTTCAAAAATTTAAATACAATGTCAATCATTATCTACTGTCTTCCTGATTACTCTTCTATTGTTCTCACTCCTTCATAATTCTTCCGTTTTCTAATTCTTTCACACTTGGTAACCTCTTGTGTCTTAGTGGCATTACTGCCTTGCATGGGGTGAAATGTTTAAAAAAACAAATTTAAATACAATGTCAATCATTATCTACTGTCTTCCTGATTACTCTTCTATTGTTCTCACTCCTTCATAAGGTTTCTGTTTTCTAATTCTTTCATACTCAGTATTCCATTGTGTCTTAGTGGTTTTACTGATTTGCATGGGGTGAATTTGATAAAAAAAAGCAAATAACATTGACAGGAGAACCTTGAAAGAACAATTTCTCTTACAATTAAATTTTCATGCCTTATTCTTTACTAATTTAGTCATGGAAGAGTCACAAATTTATTTATAAACATTTACCATTTGCATCACAGTATTGCTGTTTTTAATTAAGGAAAAATTGGCTGATACAAAAAATGTAAGAATCTTGGCGCAATTCAGTTAATGGATCTTAGAAAATTTCAGGATATATTTTTTAAAAAAAAAGAAGAATAAAATGAAGCTTGACATTAGTTTTTGGTATTTATCTTTGAGCCAATTTCCTATAAACAACTTAGTTAAAAGTAAGTGCGTGTCAGGATTTTATATTTGTCATTAATACAAAGTATGATGATATTGTTTCTAAACATTTCATCATCACCAAGCATGAAGTGAATTTCTTCCAGTTACCATGAACAGATTTATTATCAATGAAACTCCTTGCCTTGAACACACGTTCGGAATCAAGTTCATTCCTGATGTCAAGTTAAGCTCATATAAATAATACATTGCTGAAAATGCCTGGAAATATCTGACTACTTCTGTCATTTTTTCTCTTCACATGAGTCATATTAGACAAAAAATGGGGTACCCTTCCCATATAAGGGCTGCAGCTTTCAAAGTCATTTATACCAACCTTGTAGGATGACTAATTTTTCACCCTGCAACGCATTTCCTACTGGTGCAATATCACAAACCTATTGCTAGTCTATCACTAATTCCATGGCAAATATTCAGATGAGCTCCATTTTTTAGTTCCACCAATTCAAATATTTTCTGCTGACTTGCCTTGGTACGTACACAGGGTTGAATCCTCCTCCTTCTGCTTGTATTCCATTGGTAAGAATGAAGTTCCACTGAGATAGCATCTTCCCAAGAACTGCTGCCTTGTGGATCAGATTTTTGCATAGATGCTTTCATTAACACCAATGTTAAGTGTCGGGCCAATCAGTATCTATCCTCCATATCCTCATCATCTACACTTTCTGCTTCTACTTACATTCATACTAAACACCTCATTCAGTAATGCTCTATTTTGGGTGACTCTTGAGCCTTGTATTAGGTGAAAACTAGTAATAAAAAGGACAAAGTACGATGAGATTCTTTTGTACAATGTATTTCCTTGTTAGTATTGAACATGGTTATTAATTAGTCTTTGGTCAAAGAAATGACATATTTTAATGCCAAGATGTCAGAATCAGCATTTTGGTATTGTATATTTTTTTATAATGAATTTGGTTATCATATAATATTATGATATTATCCACTTATAAAGGAGAAACATTGATTGCATCTGATATATTGAAGATGGCAATTCATGAAGTATCCTGCACCAAAGTTTTAGGAAAACAAATTTATAACCAATCATATTATAACTCAGCTTGTAGCTAATTAGTATATACATTATGCCCTCATATAATAATGGACTATTCCATTTTGATAGGGAGAAAAGATAAAAAAGAGATGATGTTTGGTTTCAGTGAGAAGAGAAAAAGGGAGAATAAAAGAAAGAAAGAAAGAGAGAGAGACATAGAAAAAGAAAAGACAGAAGTGATAAAGCTCTTATGTGTTTAATGTCTGCTTCATTGAAATAGAAAACTTGTCAATCTCAAATCTTTGTATTTGTACCCTCTTACTTCTTTAAGTAATGACCAGCCTTCATATTTATGATTGTTATTGCAATATTTGGTTAAAATAGTTAAGCTCAAATATTTAACGATGCATAGGGTAAGTGATATGGGCCCAAAGTCGGGACCACGGAAGGAAAACACGGAACACGGATTAGAGGTAAGAAAGATATATTAAACAAAAGGTTACAAAGATATTGTAAGTGTAAGCGGAGCTTACTATGTGCTAGTGTCCAATATTGGTAGTCGTACGCGGCTGATACTATGGTATTAGAATACTCTCTCTCTCTCTCTCTCTCTCTCTCTCTCTCTTCTCTTAGAGTGTTATGTCGCATACTTTATATAGTCCTGGAAGAGTCCATGTAGGTATGTTACAGTTTCACGATAGTAAGTTTCCACAAGTATTTTATGCTTGTAGACGTTGCAAGGTGCTTATTCAATCATTTATCTATGAATTAGGATTTATCCGAAAATTCAAATTGAAAAACCGTGAAATTTTCAAAAATACTGATTGTATTTATTAAACAGTTGCAAAACTTATTTTTAGAATTTTTTTTACTATACTGTGGGGCAAAATATCATTTTGTTAATAAAAATCAGAAACCGGAATGAAATCAACTTCATGAGGATTTCAATTAAAAAAAATTCTCATTTAATTAGGAAATTATAAAAATAAGAGCATTTACTTCAAGGAAGTAAGTTCCTTTCTTCAGGTTAAAACATGAATTCAGCAGTAAACATTTTTGACATCTGATATTGTTTTACATTGCAAAATATCATATCACAATGTCAAACTCATATGTGCAACAAGAAGAACATTTAACAGAGTTACATGTTGCAACCATTAAGCATCATGGAGATTCCTGCAGATGATGAAAAATTCAAAAAGTCAGTCAGGTCAGAGTTCAAAACTTGTAACTTCCTGCTGTTGACATTTATTATTATAATTATCATAATTGATTCTTTTTGAAATAACAACGATACTTTTACAACTACCAAAACAAAGTTACAGAATAAAGCCATACTTTTAGAAATTTTTTTTTTTTCAAGAATATTTGCATTTACTATGAAACATTGATATTGATGCTATGAATGGTGCCAAACCTATTGAGAAATATCTAAACTCTCATCTGTATACAACCACTTCATAAGATCAATAGTGAATAAAGCCTGAGAGTCTTGGCAAAGGCCATGCCTCTTTGAACATTGTGGACTGGCACTACAGAATCACAAAAAAGAAGTGTACCAAATAACAGAAACCAGATCATTTACGGAATACCAACAGCAGCAACAACTAAAGTAGATAGCACATGGAACTAGAAAAGAAAATAATGACCTAATAAAGATGCTAACATTCCACGACAATTCTAATAAAATGTTAAAAAGGAAACCCCCATCAATACAGAAAAGAATGATAACACCTGACACACTTGAGAAATGTGTTTTCTTAAGAAATTGTTTTAAGAAAAAGATTTTATATATTTGAACCAAAAGCAGTACTGGGTGCTTGGTGAGTGAATACCAAATGTTTCCTTATAGGGAAATGGCTTATATTCCCATTACCATTACCATTGAGTTGCTTTTTGTCTCCTCAAAGATCATTTTTACCATCTCAGAGGTATTTTCTGGTTATTAATTATATTATATATATATATATATATATATATATATATATATATATATATATATATTTAAAAATAAGTAAATGTATAATATTTATGCTCTGTAGATTTGCATTGAGCACTGTTTTTGTAAAAAATAAAATATTAATAAGAACACCAGATTATATATCTTACTGTTCTTTCTCTTTATTATATATATATATATATATATATATTTATATATATATATATATATATAAAAATTATATATATATATATATATATATATATATAAAATATATATATATATATATATATATATATATATATATATATATATATATATATATATTTATATATATATATATATAAAATTATAACTAGATTACCAATAAACTCATTGGGTTTCTTTTTAACAGCAGTTCATAATACAAAATTATGAGATAACATTATTATCAATTTTTATTATTAATGACACAGTTTCATTTGTATTTGTAGACAGCAAAAGATGGCAAAAGAAGGTTTATTGTTCCACTGGGCTTTATAGTTAACACATAGCATGAAAATTTAGAGTAATAGCTTAAAACAGGAGGAGTCTTTTGCAAAATAAGTCTATTTTTTATACATAATTGTTTCTTCCACACATTTATTTGAAAATATGTAAGGCCAGCAAATCAGTGTGCCTCTATTTATTTATTTATCATCAAGTCATGTGACACATATAGCTTCTTCACCCTTCAATCACAAATCTTTTTTATTTATAATAAAATGTTCTAATGCAATGTAGTGAATTGTATAAATATACGTTGTCCAAATTGTGTAACAACAAAATTGTCCAATTCTTAGATTAAACTTTGAACCGTTGTATCTCAGAAATGATTAAAGATATCTTACTGGAATGTTTGTACCATTACTGAGGGCCTGAATGATATTTTCCCACTCACCATTGCTCATTTGGGAAGACATAATGGGGCTGACACAAAACGATTTTAACATGTTCTCTTTCTAGATGAATAACAAAGGTTTTTCAGTGATTCTTATGACAAATGGTGTCAAAATGGCTAAATGTCTTATATGAAAACCTAAAAAAAAGAAACTCAGTTTAATGTTTGTTTTATATATTAAATATTTTGTGGTATGGACAATTATTCCATGCTATTACACTATTTGGACAATTTCGCTGTTACACCTGGTGTGTATATATGTATGTGCATGTGTGCGTGTGTGTGTGTAAATAAAAAACTACTTTAGAGTAGGAAAGACACAGAAGACGAAGGTTGGTTGAAAAAAGTATATTGAAGATATATACAAAACAATAGTGTTAGTAATAAGTAGATTAGCACTGCATTTACTACTCCACTTCACTTCACCCTCTGTGCTCCAGTCCGACTCTCGCAGTTTGTATATATGAGAGAAGGAAGAGTTCATTCTACTTTAAGAGGGTTTACCACAAGTTGTGAATACTAATTTTTTATATTAAGCATAAAGGGAGATTAATGGCTCATTTTAAAATAAAACAACCATAACTTACATTAAAAATTAATCTGGATCAACATATTTGAGCAGATATTTATTTTTATGCCTACATGAACCATCAATTCATTTCTCTTGTTTAATAAGCTAGGGATATTTAAGTGTTTTAAAATAACTAATTTTTCAACAAGGCATAAATTATATCTATCACCTCTCCCATTGTAAGATTTGGCTTTAGCTACAATATCCCACATAATAATAGGTATATTACCACCATTCTTTAACTGACAGAAACTTTTTTAGAGAGAGTGGTGCTGTTTATACATTTTTATATTGCTTAAAGTAATTTGATGATGGTAGAAACAAAATTTTTAAGGCTTTTCAGTGGAACTAAAATAAAATTTGACTTTGTTACCAGAATGTTTCAGTCATACATTGGACAGATCAGGGACAGATCATATTTTTTCAGCAGTTGCATTTATTTTTTTTAAATTAATGTTATCTTTGTTGGAAATATATTTATTTAATTATGTTGCAGTATTGATTTATTGATATTACTAACACAGCTATAACTGATCTTTATGCTATTTTTGATAAAAAATCTTTTTTAGCTTTGATGAATGATTAAAGTGCTTATGAATTAAATTTAGGAAAATTCTTCCGATTTTCATTTAAACTTTTAAATTACATAATGACGATTACATTGTGCATGAAAATCCACATTGTGTTACTGGTGAAGGACAATATGTATATTTATATATATGTAATTAATACCTCTGTTTTATTACATTGAAAACGGTTTTATTAACACTAAGCAGTATATGTGTATATATATATATATATATATATATATATATATATATATATATATATATATATACATGTATATATATATGTATATATGAAGAAATATAGTCTTAAGGTGTGCTGTATTTATGGGATAAAGTGCTCAATATCAGAGGTAAAGTTTTTCTAATGTTCTTACAGTTTTTCTTTCATGAACACTCAGAGTGTGGAAAAATTGTTCATAATGATAATGGTTTCAAATGCTTTTAACCAATTCTTTAGCCATTTTCAAGGGCTTTATTGTTCGTATATTTTCCTGCGTTTAATGTTCTAAGTTGTATTGTATAGTAGTAGTTGTAATTCTAAGCTGGATGGAAATAATAATAATTACATGTTGGGACTTTAAAAACCCTAACATCTTATTTCAAGGCAACTAATCCTGAGTGTTGGCTTAAACTGTTTAATAAAAATGCCTCCATTATCTTTAAATGTCTTTTACAATTAGATATTTTAGAATGATAGTGTCACCTATGAGGATTTTTCTTATGAGAAAAATATAAATATTAAATATAATAGAAGCACATTTTTGTCTTTCCTATTCAATGAAAAATATATATATAAAAAAAGATGGCTGCACAAATATATAACATATCTGTGTGTGTGTGTGTGGCTGAGTGGTTAAAATGTTTGCTTTCTGACCATGAGATCTGGGTTTGTATCTCACCATGTTATCAGTCTGGAGGGGGTGATCCCAGCATGAAGCACTTTTGGAAAGTGCCTGAAAACCATGTCATGAGTTGATCCAAGCCTTGTAAGTGAAATTGGGAAAATGGTATCCTTGGGGGCCATCAATAGCTGTGCAAGCACAAAGTCACAAGTCATCGTGACCGAGGGTTTGAGTGTGCTGGCCTTGATCAGATTGTTGATCACACTAGATGGCATGCTCTTTCCCAGAAACTGTAACCGAGGTCTGCTCAGCATAGTTGCAGTATAAACTACAGGTGGACTCTGTGGGTGTCGAAGAAACACAAATGTGCCTGAGAAAGCAACTGCAATAGGGATTGGCTAGCCACCCTAATAGACAAGTAGATGGGTATCCTCAAATACAAATAGCCAGCTATATATATATATATATATATATATATATATATATAGGCAAATATGGATAAATATGCCTGCAATAAGACGTAGTTTCAAAAAGATAGATTTTTTTCCCATGACACCACTTTTTTAACTACCTTCCTTCTTTAACAATGTTTATTGTTTTAAAAAGCAATGATTAAACTTGGAATAAAACTTAGACATTTGATGAAAGTGAATTTATACATTTTTTTCTTCTTCTTGAGAATTTGCAACAAAAATATTAAACACTAATTATTTATTTATTAGTCTGTTCATTTACAAAAATAATTTGATATTGACAACATTCTAAAAACTAATACAATTAGAATTAATGCAATGCAATATTTATTATTTACCAATTTATAAAGAAATAAATGTGAAAAGAAATTTTATTCATAAATTTATAAATATTAACTAAATTATTAAAATATGCAAATCAACTATAAGGAAACCATCATTATTTACCATTTGATAATATTCAAGTCAATTTGCAATGAGGTGATGTTTTGCTAATCATTCCAATAAATAATATAATAAATAAATAATGTAAATAAACAATATAATAAATAAATAGTATTTAATATTTTTCTTTTGTAAATTTTCAAGAACAAAGAAAATGTATAAATTCACTTTTATATATTTATGTATTTTAAAATTCTAATCATCACTTTTTAAAGCAATTAACATTACTGTAAAGTGAAGGTAGGTAAAAAAAGCATTGTCATGGAAAAAACGTCTTTTTGACATGCTGTCTTATTACAGGTTTGTTTATCTGTCTACCTATATGTATATATTGTGCATTTAGGCAGCAAATGTTCTTTAAGGCAAATCCTATTGAAAAAAACAGACGTTTTTTGGTTGATTAATTTTCATCATCATCTTTTCCAAATTAGGAATAACCATTCTTTGACTTTGATTTGATAATCCTTGTTTACGAATGATTACTCATAATTTGAAAAAAGATGAACATTAAAATTTAACAACATAAAGTATCTGTTCTTTGCTATCTATCTATCTATCTATCTATATATATATATATATATATATATATATATATATATATATATATAGATAGATAATATTTACATCTTTAATGTACTAGACATCCGACAACATTCATATTTCTCTCACATAAACCATATTTGACTCCCCTCTTTAAAACTCCTCTCTGTTAAATTTTAATCCCCCACCTTCTATCGTCTGTTACCCCTCTCTATAGCTCTAACATTCGTTCCACACAATCTCATACTTATAATCTCTCTAAATTTTATTTTTTATTTCCGGAGTTGTTTTTTCGTTTTTCTTTTGAATTTGTAGGTCTGATGAATTGATTGTATTTACAATTCCAATGGAATAAATTATGACCATGGAGTATTAGTGTTTAAACCTTTTTTTTATTATATATATATATATATATATATATATATATATATATATATATGTATGTAAACATTACATTACATTGCCATCTTTCTTTGCATCTATTCTTAAAGAATCTAACATATATCTATCTAATACAAAGAATACATGCTTAAAATATTAGCCACAGACTAGAATGAAGTGCCACCCTGATGCACTGGCTGGCTGCACATATATGAAGACATTAGAACTCCCACCATACAGACACATATACACAATCACGAATACACATTACCATTTGATGCCCACTTAGACAGACAAGAATCTTCACAAACTTGTATACATATAGAATTATTTATGGTTTTAATGCTTGTGATATGTGACTGACCAATGAGAACTGACCCAAACAAAATTGAAAATACCAGAGTTTCTGTCTTTTTTGTCTGTTTTCTCTCAACTTCTGATGAAGCTTTAATAAGAAAGGAAACATTTTAGATTGATATATGTTTTCTATATCTTCTTCATTTTATCATCCTGTCAGATTCCAATCCATATTTGATTTGTATTTGATCTTTAACTTATATATATATATATATATATATATATATATATATATATATATATATATATATATATATACCTATTCTCATTAAATAACACTGAAAGCATTATTGCTCGTCTCTGTTAAATCACCAAAGGTGAACAGTATTGAATCTGTGCAGTAATTATATATGGGGGATTGTGTGGGAAGACCTGATAATGTAAACAATGGAAGAGGTTATATCATAATGATATGATTCAGGTATTAACAACCCTGTCAGATTTTACCATCAGTCTATTGGAATTATATACAGCACAGACAGCCTCTTATCTTTATTGGTTCTTGCTATATGATCAAAGTTGTTTTTCTGTTTCAAGCTAGGCATAACTATAAACAATCATGTCGATGTCATCTGGAGGTTTTTGGATGTTGGAAGAGAACCACGTCATTGGTTAAGTAATCCCTGTTGCAGATGCTTGCTCAAGCACATTTGTGTTTCTTCCTTACCCACATAATCTGGCATGATAGTGTTAGTAATTTAGGAATCAAGTTAGATAGCAAACATAGACATCGCTTGTTTATTGTGAATGCAGATATTCAACTTCATATTCCTGACAGGAGGATAAACTCAAAAAGGAAATAGACATATGTTGTAGTGTGTTAACACACATGGTGACTTATTTTACTTATTAGGGACAACACAACATTGCACCCTCATAACAATAATAAAAACATAGAAACTAGGGGTAGATAACTCTGACCTCTTTATCTAATTGTAAGTAAGTGTTCATCTGACTAGAGTGGAATTTCCAACAGATAGTATGCTCAAACCCTCGGTGATTTGTGACTTTATGCTAACACAGCAATTGATAGCTTCCAAAAAAATGTGTTCACCTAATTTCACTCATAAGACTTACGTCAAATTATTGTATGATTTTCAAGCACTTTCAGATACTGCTACATGATGGTATTGTTTCATTGCATCTCAATTTTAAAACTTGCTAACAATTGCTGTAATTTTCAATGGTATGTGTATACTAGTATCTTAATAATGTCTGGTCAAAATAGTTTTAAATAATGTATATTAAAATGAATTAGTTTAGTAGAAAAATTAGTTTTATTCTAAAATGTTGAATATCCAGTCATTTTTGAATTGCATCATAAAACTTTCTTGCTTTAATCATAAATTTCCTTGTTAACCCTTTTAAAAGCAGAAATAGTATCTTAAAGATTAAGTTTCAGTAAATGGATAGCCATACTATGAATGTGGACAGCCATTGTTTTGTCTACTGACCTTGTGTATTTGCCTCTTATGACCATTCAGAACACCATTAGTGATTGGCATTAGTCAGTCATGTGCAATGAAATTCAAGAATAGCTAAGAATGCTTGGGCTGTTCTGGTGTCAAATTTTGACATTGTCTGTAGGCATCTTCAGTCTGAACCTGTTGGGTAGACATTTACCAATAAAAAATCAGTGAAATTAAAAGAAATGGACAGAATCACAGAATGAGAAATAGAAATAAACAGAAATAAAAAGAGAAAAAAATGAGAGGCAATCAGAGAGAGAAATAAGACATACAAAGGGAGAGAGAGAGAAAAGGATGATCAAAGAAAAAGAGATAATAAGAAAAAGCTTACAGGAGAGAAGTACTATGAGAAAAGAAAAATATAGACAGAGAAAAAGAGGAAAGGACAATGAGAGTATTGAGAAAAAAAAGAGGAAAGAGTAAGATAGAAAAGTAGAAAGATAATAGAGAATAGAGTGTGTGAGAGAGAGAGATTAAAAAGGAAAAAAGAAGTCAACTTAGTGTAAAGGGAGAGAAAAGTAAGAGTAAAAGAGAAAGAATTAGAGAAATTGGATAAATAAAAAGAGAAATAAAAACAAATAAAAGAAAAGTAGGCTTTGAAAAAGATTGAGAGAATTGCATAGAGATTCGACAGTGAAGACAATAGGAAGAACTATCAGTGGGATAATTTAATTTGATGTGGGGAATGCATGCACAGGGGAAATAATTTTATCTCTAAGTTGTGGAGAGCTCTTCTGTTATGGAGTTGCAATTTTACTATCCAATCCAACTTGCCTAATTTTGAACAATCTTTCTCTTTTTTTTTTTTTTTGCTTAGAGAAACTTGATTTTATTGGGGTCTCTATAGAGAAATGTCAGAAAGGTCATTATGATGACACTGTTATGTGCATGCCCACACACACACACACACACACACACACACAATCAAATATACTCATTTTTTTTAATTGATTCACCCCATCAAGGTGATAATGCCACTAAGATGCAAGGGGCTACTGGGAGTGTAAAAGAATGAAAATGACTTAAGAAGGAACCAGAAACCCAATCCTAAACAGGAAACATAGGAGAAACTGCTATTCCTGTTTAAAAGGCCATAAAAGAATTTGAACCAGATGATAAGTGAATCTATCTATTGCTATTGAGTGGGTGGTGGAATAGTAAATAAAATTTCAGAGTTTAGGTTTCGATGCTAGGAGTATAAAGTTGAAGTAGACTTTAAAAGGAACCCAAAGCTCAATCCTAACAAAACACAGTCCCCAGTGTCCCCAGTCAGACTTGATCAGGTAATATTCACTGGACCGGTTTATGCTCCCTGGTGCATATTGCATTGTTGAGCATTACTTTAAAATTCCTATATAAATTTATTTTACAAATTAAATATTCATTTTTGAAATGAAAACCAAAGAATATTCCAGAAACCTGAAAAAGAAATTGATTCAATCAATCCAGGGAAATATCTTACCAAATTTCCCCTTAGCTTTTACACTCCATTCTACTAACTTATCAACAATTTATAAATGGGAAGAAATTTTTATCTCTTCAACACTTGCAAGATCAAGTTGTCCATAAAAGATTTCAATGCAAACAAGGATTAAAATGACAAGGATCAATGTAAAAACTGAGTATAAAGGATATCAAGGCGGATTAAAAGATATCACTGGAACAGATATACATAATCTCATCAATTTGTAAACATGAAAGATTTCACAGATGGGTTACAAAAAAAAACAAAAAAAAACAATGATTCTACCAAAGGAAACAAATAAAAGGCTCATTTAATCTTAACTAAAATGATTTTGTATCAGTGAAATGATAACTGGAAATACAGTTAATCCTTAAGACTAAAGAAATATTGAACTTTGAGGACATGACCTGCAATGATATATTTGGAGAAAAAAAGAATAGAGTGCACAATATGCTCTCCCCAGTGAAGCAGGGTGGTGGAAACCTGGGGTTAATTTACCCCAGGACATAACAATAAACTCTCCAGGATTGAGGGTAAAATAAATTCACTAAAATGTCAGTCAATTTTTTTGTTTTCACATTCTGCTATCCACTTAAAATTTGGTAAGTAATTCATTTTGTAACAAAAGTGAATGAATGTAAACATATTCTGAAAAGCACCTCAGAATGGTATCTTAATTCCAATTGTAAAAAAAGTATATATATATATATATATATATATATATATATATATATATATACGTGTGTATATGTATATGTATAGCCGTATACAAAATATTTGATTCTTAAATTATTTTATTCTAAATTTGATTAGACAACATTGATCTGCTCAGTTAGAATAATTTAAACAGTTTTGTATAAAAACTAATAATAAATAAGACAGAATCAATATCATTTATTATTTTACTTTCATAATTAGCAAATTTGGAAATTTCAATGATACTTGGTGACCTTCCCTCCCCATTTGGTGATAAATTAGATTTGATTGCAAATGAAATCATAACAACAGGTAAAACTGAATGATTCTCATAACCCTTGCATGTTATAACATTCATCATTCATGGAGAGAGGCTCTATTATTTTATTATTTTATAAATTAAACATTCATTCCATTTTGAAATCATTATGAAAAACCAAAAATGATTTGAAAAAGAAATTGTGGCTTATCAATCCAGGAATGGCTACAAGAAAATTTCCAATTGGCTTGACACACTCCATTCCAGTCCCTTATATATTGTTTGTAAATGGAAAGAAATTTGGTACTGTATAAAATGCTTGTAAGATCTTTTATGATCCAAGGAACATTTCAGCATGAGGCATGACTAAAATTACAAGGGAAGTTTCAGTCAACCTGAAATTGAACGTAAAAGATATCCAGAGAGATTTCAAGAATACTAGAACATGTCTCACCAATTTTGAAGAAGATTGAACAGATGAGAATCATTACCGATCAGTAGAACATGAATGAACACACACACACGAACACGAACACACACACACACACACACACACACACACACACACACACACGAACACGACTGATGAAATCAGATAAAAAGCTCATTTAGTATTAACTAAAATGATTTTGTATCAGTGGAATAATGACTGGGAATGTAGTTAATTGTTTAGACTAAAGAAATATTGAACTTTTAGGACATGACCTGCAATGATATATTTGGAGAAAAAAAGAATGCACAATATGCTCTCGCCAGTGAAGCAGGGTGGTGGAAACCTGGGGTTAATTTACCCCAGCACATAACAATAAACTCTCCTGGTTTGAAGGGAAAATAAATTCACTAAAATGTCAGTCAATTCTTTCAAAAACTTTGACTCTCAAGTTTAAACCTGGCAGGCAATTCATCTTCCAATGAAACAAAAATCTATTTTGAAAACCACCTTAAAATGGTTTAAGAAGAATAAGATTAGATCAATGGAATATCCTCTTGAATTGCGTGATCCAAATCCATTCAAATATCTGTGGTATGAAATGAAAATTGCTGTATCTAACCGGAAGCCATTTCAGATTTAGAATGATTCTGTAGAATTGTAAAAAATATACAAATTGGGGGATGTAGAAGCCTAATTGGATCTTACAGAAAAATTACATTATCAATGACTGGTGATAAAAGAAACTCAATTAATTAATAGTTCAATGGCAAGATTGAACGCTTAAACAAAAATCATTATAATAATGTATTGATAATTATGATAATTAAATAATAATAATTATCCATTATTTATTATTAATTAATTCATTAAACTTATACAAATTGTATATATTAGAGTTTTTCAAACTGTAGGTCTCAATACTTCAGTGGGTCAGAAGATAAATAAAATGGCAAAAAAAAAAGAAAGAAAAAATATGCAAGTGAGAGTAAAGTGTAGAATATAAACAACTCTAAATGTCACACAGCATTCATAAAACATCTGTAATTTTTAACCGAGGTAAGCTTGCATTATATCTTATTATATATATATATATATATATATATATGTGTGTGTGTGTGTGTGTATATATATATATATATATATATATATATATATATATATATATATATATATATATATAATTAATTATTTATAAAAAATTATAACATAAGTATGTTATAAAATCACTACAAAATAGCCATTTTGTTTCAACACGCTCGGTGTCTTATCAAGTGATGATGTTGAAGATAAAATAAATGGTTTTAAAAGCTTGACAACGAAATCATATATGACAGAATTTCCTTTAAATTTGTTTTTCTAAAAGTCAAATTTTTATATTCATGCAAGTAGATAATACAAATAGATATAAACAATTCCAATATGTATGTGGATCATAAGAAATATACATACATATTGTCGATGGGAAATAAAGGAACCTAGTGAATAGACTTTGTCTCTGATTTAATTACACATAAGTATAATGAGTCACAATGCAAAATATGGGTCCTGATGTGGGTCACAATAAAAAAAATTTGAGAAATTCTTTTGTAGATAAATGTCATATAAATCAAATCCAGAATCATTAATCAAAGTAACAGAATAATAAAAATAATTTAGGTGTCAAATATTTTTGCATCTAACTGTATATATCAATATACGTTTGCCACTTTGAATTCATATACATTAAAGATATTGCAGACTCGTTATTTTCATGTGTCTATGTAGAGGTATGTAGATGTAAGTGTGTGTACATTTGTAAAGTTGTCAATTTTGATTCTTTTTATTTGTACCCTCTTACTTCTTTAAATAATGACCTACATCCAAACTTATGATTGTTATTACAATATTTGGTGAAAGTTTTTGAGTTCAAATATTTAATGATGTGAATTTCCACATGTATTTTGTAGTTGTAGAAAATTTATTTTTATTTTTCTGTTTCACTTCCTTTCAATCACTTGAACATCTTTTAAAGAGCTCTTTAGTTGCAGTTCATTTTAATAATTTAAATTGACTATAACTGTTTTATAATCTGGTTTTATGAAGTTCATCCGGGCTTATGGATGCATCATGTTAAAACACCAATTTCTGTATAATCACCAAAGTTAAGCAACATTGAGCCTAGTCATTACCTGGATGGGTGACCACTTACCAGGTGCTGTAAGCTTGGATGTGTGAGTCATGTCATGGATAATGGCTTAAATTTGCTAATCAGAGAGCCAATTTCTGTTGGATTTGCTATATTTACTTATGTGCAAAGAACTTTGGGAAAGGTATTATAGTTAATTAGTCAAACTTTTATCACTAAATAATTACTATCTTAAAAAAATTCTTAAAGTCTAAAAATATTTTCTGAATCAATCAATCAATGAAATCCTGATTAGATACACAGGCATGACTTTTAAATTAATTTACATTCTCTGGCATATTAATGTACAGAAACTATCATGGTCTTAAAGTAGGGGATCAGTTTATATATTGATTATAATATAGAATCGATCCCCCACATATCTACTTTATAATTTCTGGTTTGTTTATCAATTCTGATTAGGTATGACATGCCCTCTCTTCTTCCCCAACTATGGGTTAATTAGTAAGACTAAACCATTATTATCTCCAAAACAAAAAATTCTTACAGTCTAAATTTTGTGATGTTAACAAACACTTGTTGCCACTTTTGTTTATTACTCTTTATTACTTGCACTAATAGTACTTGCTCGATAATACTCGTTCAAATAGTAATCCATGTAGTAATCCAAATAGAGAAATGTTATAGTGAACAGAGTAGAGAATAGTGGTCCATATAATAATAGAGGATATGGTAGAAATTGTGATCTGTATAGTAATAGAGGATAGACTAGAAATGGAGATCAGTTAGACACACACTACCTCCCATATATGCATTTCCTCTATGTGTGGTCTACTTAATTCTATAATGGGTCACCTGTGTTTGCTCACTAGCGATCTATGTTTAAACAAGTGTCAGTAACGACACTTTATTCCTATATAACACTAAAAATATTTTTCTGATTTTAAATAACTTGCAAAGTGTTGATAAGGTGTAAAAAAATAATCAATCACTCAATAAAAAACAAGGAGCTTATTCAATTAATAACTTAAGAAATATGACTCATCAGAAAACTCAAATAGAAAAACTGAAATTTTTATGGTTACTAACGTCTGAAATAAATTGCAATAGAAAAGAAAATATAAACAATACAACATTACTAAAACTGCTACTGATTTAATAAAATCTTTTAGGGAAATTAAAAGTGATGAAAAATTTGATTCCTTTTAACTGTAATAAATCTGGCTTTACTATTAATACTTTAAAATAACCAGACTTTTGCAAATCACATTATCCAACATCCATGCACATCAACTCAATGTTCGGCTATATTTTAGTTCATTGAGTCTGAACAGCACTCATAAAAGTGATGTATGGAGATGAACTGGAGCACTGCCTGAAGGTAGGCGGTTGAAAGGTTGGCGCACCGCCTGAAGGTAGGTGGCTGGTTGAAAGGCTTGACCACAGGGAAGTTAATAAATTAAATGAAAGAAGAAGCTAATGATGTGGCTGAGCCTGAAGCTGAATATTGGCCTTGAAAGCTCGGACTTTGAGTAAGATGATTCTTTTACAGATATCCATCAATCTTTGCTTGTTTTTGTTATTGCTATTATTTTGACAATAATTATCTCTTACATTCACATTCATATTATTATTATCATCATCATCATCATTATTATTATTGTTATTATTATCATTATTATTGTTATTATTTTTATTTTTATTTCCTTTGATTTCTGGCGTTTACACATTTCTTTCCGGGTCCCGCCCAGGGACCTAAGGTTAGAAATGGCATCATGACACTTTCCACTGACAGAAAAATAAATAAATAAATAAAAAATAAAAAAAACACACATATTTAACATAGATAAAGCCCTTTGTAAATTGTGGGCTGTACTTGTGAGAAAAATTATCATTATTATTATTATTATTATTATTCATAAACCAGTAGTAATTGGTAGCTGACACTGGATATCAAGTAACAGCAGACCTCCTCAATACTCCATACTCCGACACTCTTCTCAGTAATCTAGCTGTCTAATGAAGAAGAAACTTAAAGCAACAGAAATGTTGTTCTACAGAAAGATGCTGAGGATAGCATGGGTCGAGCATGTGCCCAACAACAAAGATTTGGAGAGAGTGGAAACAAAAGGGAAACTTGTACTTAACATCAAGAAGAGATAGTTGAAATTTCTGGGGCATGTAATGAGGAAAAGGGCTTGGAAAATCTGATACTCACAAGACAGATTGAGGGAAAGAGAGACAGAGGAAAGCAGCATGGGCTTGAGCAGATAGATGGTAGATCAGGGATTGGGAGAAATAACAAAAACACAAAACTTTTTAAAAGCTACAAGGGACAGGAAGATGTGGAGGGCTACAATCACCTACCTCCTGATAAAAGAAGAAGAATGATACTCTAGTCTGGATGGTCCTAGCTCTTTTCCTAATTCTTAGTTTCTCTAGCCTTTTCCTTAGGCTGTTTCCCAGGGTTGTTTCCAGTGTTCCTATAATGATTGGTATGACTGTCACCTTCATGTTTCAAAACTTTCTCAGTTTTTTTTATTATTATTATTATTCTATGCATTTTTATGTTGGTCCCATATATCAGGAGATTATAATCACTGGAGACTGAGTGATGGAATAGTCATATTACAAGAACTTTTACTATTGGTTACACTGCATATACACAATTTCTTTTGTACATTACTGCTTGCAGGTGATGTCTTTGCAATGGCATTTCCGACAATGGATGTCCAACTAACTTTCCACTCAAGATCACTGTCTGCAGCCAAAGAGAAACCATCGGTAATTTAAGGAGAACCAGCTGCCATTATTGATTGAATTTGCAAATGGCAGTTGACTACACTTTGTTCCCAACTTTGCAATCTTTACTGTTTAGTGTTCACTTTGGTTTTTATTCTCAACAAAATCCAAGTTCAACATTAAAAGCTAAACATTGACACCTCTACATTTAGATCAGGAATCTCTAGAATATCGTTTACTTTGGTTCATGCAATGGTCAAAAAAAATTTTAAAATATAACATTCTTCCAAGAAGGACATAAAATATTGTTATTGATAGTAGAATATATAACTGAACCACTGAGCAGGCATGTAGTCGAGTGGTTACAAAATTAGTGTTCTGACAATGGAGCCCAGGTTCAAATCTCACCATAGTCAATTTTTCTTCTAGGAAGTGCCTCTTTTGTTAATATCAACCTGGTGAGACAATCGTTGCACAAGGGGTGGTGCCTAAAAACCATGTTCGCCCCAAACTGAGATTGGGTAGACAAAACTATTTTAAAGCGATCAATGGTGGTGTCAGCAGAAAGTCACAAGTAACTAAGTGTTTGACTGTACTTCTCTTGTTGGTCTGCAGTCAGAGATTTATTTCCAGCTGTGCTGGTCAAACTCTCTGCCTCTGGGGACAGTGGATCCCCAGATGAGGCTATGTCGAAGGGCAAAATCTCGTCTCGGGAAACAGCTACCCGATCTTGTTTTATACAGGGCCTACAGGAATTTTTGGCTGAGCCTACAGTCTCAGATACCCCACATTAAATTTGCCTTTGTGTCACATATGGCCGCGTGGGGCAGTTGGTAGATATCCTGCTTTTGTTTAAATTGTTAATCATGCCAGATTATGCATTCTCTCCCAGAAAATATCTGTTCAGCATTCACATTTTGGCTTTGCAGATACTGAAGAAATGCAAATGAGCCTGAGTAGGCATCTGCAACAGGGATTGGCTAGCCATTTGACACTCATTAGTTACTTATTATGCAATTCCACCGAACATGGTATTATCAAGCAAATATTTTGAATTGAATAATGACAGTATGAATATATATATATATATATATATATATATATATATATATATATATGAATAAAATATAATATGGTGATCTGGAATATCATAATGGTTAGCATCATCGAAAATGGAATTGACAAACAGAGTTTGTATTTATAATGAACTTGGTGGTAATTTAATGTCTAATAAATGAACATGAGTAAATAATGCAATCTATGCCTCAGATTTTTTGAAATATCTCAATTCCTGAAAGAATTACACCATTTCCAAGCCAGAACATGTGATTTTAAAAATGTTAAAAATATTAAAAATCTCTATTCAACATTGCTTGATCATTGCTTCACTTTGAGGGTGAGACAGTCTAACACATGTCAGATCTAATAAAAGTTTCCCCTGCCAAGAGGGACACAGGTTCAAATCTTGCTGGAGAGCATATATTTTCTTTAATAAAATTCTTTGAATATTCAGACCAATAGACAAAAATAAATGAATGTACTGTTTAATAAAGAAATGGAGTGTCTACTCAAATATGTATATCCACCAAAAATAACATTTAAGTAATAAAAATATATATATATATATATATATATATATATATATATATATATATATATGATGGATTAAAATCCACTGTTCATAGCCTTTACTTTTAAAAAGTGCTCAACACAAAAAGTAGAGCAATATATTATTATTATAATTTATTATAAAAGGTTGTAATAAAAACATGTTGAAATCGTTACACAAAAGTTTTCATGTTTCAATACTTTGAGTGTACTTCTTCAGGTGATGGTAAGTGATTTCAACATATTTTTATTATAATATTTTATAATAAAAATAATATATCTATATCTATCTATCTATCTATATATATATATATATATATATTGCTAAATCCTGTGGAACACTGTTTCTCATCTGATCACAGAAGATAAGCAATTTAAAGCCTGGTCAGTATTGAGATGGGTGACCACTATGGAATATCAAGTACTTTAAGCATGGATGTGTAGGTGGTATAAAAGATAACAACTTGGAATGTGAAATTGGCAAGCCATATTGGAATTCCAGTTTCAGCTCATTACATTCATTTCTTTCTCCTCCAGCTATGGGTAAATAGTAGGGCAGACTGGGCCTGTAGCCTTGGCTATCAACCAGTTTAGAAATAAAATTTTAACTCAAACCTGTCTTGAGATGGTTGGCAAAGCTTTTTATAGGAGCCAATGGCCAACATACAATTAAGAGATGGAAAGTTTCTATAAAAAAAACAAACTGTGATTCCAGCATCATTTGATATGTGATCCACAGTGCACCACGTCAAGGACATGGTGAAATGATGGAAAACAGTTTGAAGCATACAGGCAATTGACCATTTTAAATACCATCCTGGGTAAGATGATAAATGACATCCAACATCAAGGCCTCTTATCAGGAGGTTTTGAGGAGTGTGGATCCACCTCTTAATTGCTGGTGTTCCCAGGTCCACTCTGACCCGGGGTGGTAGCACCTGTTAGGGTCTCAGCTATGGGTAAATAGTTAACCTCCAAACTGGTGTCAAAACATTATGAAAGTGTAAAAATATGTTTCAATATCAGAAATACTTTGTAAAAAGTTATTACCAGCATTAAATTTTGGAAGAAAAATTATTGCCAGCAATACAGGTTTTAAAAAAAAATATTACCAGCAATACATTTTTGAAAAAAAATATTATCAGCAATAAAAATCTTGTCAGCATTAAATAACCCATTGAGGTTGATATGCCGTAAAACAAGCCAAACCAAACCAAACTAAACCATTTTAAACAATTCACTTGTTCAGTTTGATCAGACAACATTTTAGAATTTACTTATCCCTCTTCTGCCATACTCAGTTGGAGAATCCCTGTACACACACACACACACACACAAATATATATATATATATATATATATATATATATATATACTGAAGTCAGAGGCACAACAATGGAACTAAAATTGGCCCCAACTATGCAAATATATTTATGGATGACCTGGAATTAAATATTTTAAGAAGATACCACCTAAAACCTCTTCACCACCACAGATACATAGATGATTTTTTTTTATATGGACACTTCCAAAAGTACATCAAACATTTTGACAGCATCATCAAATTCACAATGGAATATTCAGCCATTCCATTCCATTTCTGGATGTACTGGTATGTCTAGACAACAACCACATCTCTCCTTCATTATACACTAAACAATACAGATGAAAATTGCTACCTCTCCTTACCAACCTAAAATATCAGTAATCTATAGCCAGTGTTTATGCATAAAATGTGTCTGTTCTGAAAATGGTGTCTACAAAAGAAAAATGCATAAAACAACTATTCATTTATTTTCTCAATAGAAATTATCCCCTTAAAACTATCAAAGAATAAATCATTAAGGCTTCCAAACACAATAGAATTGCTTTTCTTACCTACAAAACAAATTAGAAAAAATCCAAAATTCCCATGTTTTGATTTCAATTTAAATATACACAAAGTAACTGATATCTTACTAAAAGATTTCCAGTACATAAAACTTGACCACACAATTAATAATCTATTTAGTGAGAGTCCAGTTAATTCCAACCTCCATAGCTACATACACTCCTTACATCATCTAGAAATTCAAAAAGCACCCACTTAACAAGGCAATTTCATGTGCAATAAACCCTGATGCCAAGTTCATAAATATATTATCACTAATAGGATTTTTATGCCATGTGACACACATAGAGTAATCATGCTGTCTCCTTTGTCTTTGTCCAAATATATTTACTTTTTTGCAACAAATGCAAAAAAGAAAATTATATTGTTAGAAAAGGTACAAAATTCCATCTTCAGTTTAATAGCCATAAAGAAAACATCAAAGACAATATCAATTTCACTGTAGCTGCACATTTCAACCTACAAGACCATAGCATCAATAACACAAGATGTGTCCTTTTAACATCTTCATTTAAATGGCAGCAAGAACAATGGAAATCTAAGATAAGATACATTTTTAGAATAAATTCATACATTCTAAGATTAAACAGGAATTTAGGCATACTCAAAGAATACAGTTTCCACAAAAAGCTTACCACCATGATAATCATGGCAAACAACTAGCCTCAAATTATCAGATCTCTTATGGTAATATAACACAGGCAGTAAAAAACAAAATAACAAATTCCTCCAGAAAAGAAAGCCATACTTTATTTTTAATTTTTGATTTCTTATCTTGTTGAG
>CAHIKZ030003097.1:1472500-1580000 GCA_903632075.3 Acanthosepion pharaonis | reverse complement strand
TTTAATACAAAAACCTAGGAAAAAGAATTCCTTTGAAAAATTGAATTAAATGACATGACATTTCTAATGCAAGTGAATCACTCTGATTCTAAAAAATTTCTGGGAACAAATGGGCAAACTGAAATTGAGAAAAAGTTGTCTGAAACTGAGACAATGTGATAAATCTTTTGTAAAAACATTTGGATACTTCAATGGAACATTTGAAAAATGTGACCAATTTGAAATTATTCCCATCACATTAGTGGAATGTAAAAGAATTTATAGACAACTAGGTATAGATGTACTCAAGGTAGATATGGTGAACAATTAGTAACATAAAATCAGAAAAAGTAAAAATGGGAATGATAAGGGGTTATAAAATAGGTATACAATTAAATGATAATACTACCTTCTCTTATTTTGAATCTCGTAAATAACCTATTCACCTTCTACCTTTAGTAGTTGCTAAGTTAAAGAAAATGGTAAAGGAGGGAATTTTGGAGCATGTTCCTCCAGGTAACAGTAAATGGGATTCTCCATTGTAGGCAAAAAGCAAATGGGGATTTAAGATTATATGGTGATTTTAAAATTGGCATAAGTCATAAAATATGTTTGGACTCTTTTCCTATTCCCAATATCGAAACAGCTATCCACAAATTATTGGACATAAAAATGTTTTCTAAAAATTGATTTAAAATCGACCTACAATCAAATAGGGATTGACAATAAATTCATGGAAATTACCATACTAAACAGCCACATAGCATTGTTAAGACGAATAAACATGCCTTTTGGAGTGACAATGGCAAGTGCCATTTTTCAGAGAGTAATGGGAAAATGTGTTAACTGACAAAATCAGCAACATTATTATTTATCAAGATGATATTTGCCTTGGTGTTATTACTAAAGATTAATTAAGACAAAAAAACAGAACATGTGTTAAACAAGTTGCAATATGTGGAGAGGACAATAAACAGAGACAAATGTGATTTTAATTGTGATACAATATCATATTTAGGGTACCAAATTTCAAAAAATGGTATTACACCAGATCCAAAGTTAATTAAGAAAATTTCAGTGGTATCTATACTTACTAATAAAAACGAATTAGAATTCTTTTTAGGATTGGTAAATTTTTATAATAGATACCTATTAAAATACAGTGACTTAATAGAACCATTTGCTGAACTGCAGAAAAGGAATAGTGAATTTAAATGGCCTCAAAGGGAAAGCTTAGCATTTAAGAATTTAAAAGAGATACTCGCAGAAAAACCCATTGTAAAAATCTTTGACTCTAGAAAGGAGTTTATGTTAACAATGGATGTGAGTGAGTGAGTTGTGTTAGCAATTTTATCACGTGAAGGCCTTCCAATAATATATCTTTTAAGACGATTGATGACAGGAGAAATAAATTATTCAAATATTGAAAAAGGTGCATTGGCCAGTGTCTTAAGCACAAAGCTCAACAGTTTCAAAATTTTAAGATGGGCCATAAAATTAATGACTTATGATCTTGACACTGAGTACATAAAAGGAAATAAAATACTAAATATCAATGCACTTTCAAGGCTACAATTTAATAAGAATCAAAAATTTAATAAGAATCAAAAAGAAAAACTAGAAATCTCAAAGGAAGAAATATTACATTGGTTTGAAGCTGACCATACCAAAGATCCATATTGAAAACTTGACAAGATTAAATATTAAGCCAGATTGCTGAGAGAATAAGAAGAAATAGATGGAGTGATTGTTTCAAAGCTGAAAGACCTTTTAATGAAATAAGGCATAAATTAACAATGGAAAACAGTGTTATATGTGATGAAGATATGATAGTACCACCAGAAACAGCGAGAAGAGATATTTTAAGAAGTATACATGATAATAATAAACATTGTGGGATAATTACTGAGAGGAGATTAAAATTGGAAGCATTGTGGTTAGGGTATTATCTTGATATAGAAAGATAAGTACACAAATATCCAAAATTTGTAGAAATAAAGAATTTTCAAGAAAGGAGATTACACTTATGGTATAAATAAACAAAACACTATAGACCTTGTGTGTTTATATGTGGACCATGCACACATTAATGGCATGGGTCTATTTCTAATTCTATTACACTCCTTTTTGTTATGGTCAGAAATCATTAAAGTTAATGATAGAATAATGACTACAATAAAGCAAATACTAAGAGTAGTATTTTCTAGAAACTCTAAAACATTGGTATCAGGCAATGCACCAGACTTTTGCAATGAAGATCTATGTAATTGCTTGAGGTGGATTGGACGCTTCCCTTACAAAATACCACACCCAAAGGCTAATAGGATTGCAGAAAGAATGGTACAGACAGTAAAAATGGGATTAAAAGCATTTTCCCAAAGCAGAGATACTATAGACATTTACCTACCAATGTCATATTCAACAAATAAAAGGATGTGGCCTGAGAAAGAGAAAATAGCAAGTCCTGAGAGACCTAATTTCATCAGGCCAAGGGCACATAACACAGCCATTATATCACAGAAAGGAAAAAGCCTAATGGGCCATTCTGAACAATTAAATTAAATCATGCTTACATGTAAGGCTAACATATCTTCAAAACAATTTATTGCCAAATGAACAGTTCTCTTCTATGTCTATATCCCCACTTGACTTAGATGATCATGGCTCTCCACAATTTCTTGTCCTTTGCTCCTAATAAATTTTGTCTGATTTCTCTTATTGTTATCTCTCTTAAACATAAAGTATTGATTCATTTACTCAAACTTGCTAGATATCTGTTGTTTTTCTCTCTCCCTCTTGCTTTCAGTCTGCCTTATGAGTAACAAACTTCCTCATTATGTGCCCTAAAATATATATTTGGTTCATGGTATCCCTATCATCCTTCTGTAGAACCACATTTCTGTTGCTTCAAGTTTCTACTTCATTTGTGAGGAGATTGCCCAACAATTCAGTAGTCTTTTCTTTGGTTCTAACAAAATATTTCTGTCATAAAAATAGTTTCAAATTCTACATAAGTCTTCCTAACATTCTTTTGGTCTATTATTTACAGTTTAATTAATTATGGTGGCTCAAACAAAGCATGATCAATTTGTCACATTGAAAATGTCTGGTATAAAGAATTGTGAGGCGATAAAACAGTTGGATCAGAAAAACCATTCAGTTCATACCAGGAGAGCTATTGAAGCCATCAAGAAGAGAAATTCATGAAGAAGCATGAAGAATTTAGCAAAAGAACTGGATATTTTTGATAGGTCACTAGATAGCATTGTGAAAAAGAATCAATTTAGTCTCCATCAGACCCTGACATTAATCGTATGGACATCGCAATGTGGCCCATATCGGAAAGTAATGCTTCATGTATCTCATACTAAAATGTATCAAACGTGAAAAACTTGAGCAAAGAGGTGATAAAAAGTCTTCAGTACTTCAGTTGAGAACAGATTAATAGCTATGGGGAAAGCAAAGTGTGGCCATTTTGAATTTTCAATATATGTAACGTATTATCAATATACAAGGTCTGTCTGAAAAGTAATGGGACTGGTTTCACAAACAATTTATTTCAATTCCAAACAACAGACTACATGGTTTACCCTTCAGAGTAATCCCCCTTGAGTCTAATACACTTTGCCATCCTTTTCTGACATGCTTTTCTAAGCGTGGCTAGAAGGATTCTTATTGGATGCATAAAAAATAACAATATTTCTACTAAATATCCAACATTATTACTTAATGTTCACATTTCTATGTGGCTCACATTCAAATCTCACTATGGTTGATTTGCTGCTATAAATGTGATCCCAGTGCACATCACATATGGAAAAGTATCTGGAAGCCATAACATGGGTTGACCCAAGCCTTGTGGGTTAAATCAAGCAGATGGAGCTGTTCAGAAGTTATCAATGACCATAATAGCATAAAGTCACAAGTCATCATGGATGAGGTTTTCAGTAAACTGTGCTTGTTGAAAAAACTGATCATATCAGATTATGCCCTCTCTCCTAGAGATTGTAATTAAGTTCTGTTCTGTAAGTTGAGCAGGCATTTGTAATAGGGTTTGGCTAGCAACCCTGGCAGACAGGCAGGTTCTGAAAAAGAATAGTAAATGGCTATTATATTACTTAAACAATTTCTAAGAACAAATGATCTGAAGAAATATAATTAAATAAAATGTTTCAGAGTTCAACTGATTTTATTATTGTCCGTCTGCATCAAATTTTTAAGAGAGTTGGGAAGAAAATTTCCTAATATGAATTTTGAAATCTTGGAACAAAACCAAACTGTCTGAATTAACCAATCAGTCTATTTTGTGAAATCTGAATGGAGTTCTAATGTTGATGGCAATTTTATTGACCTTGCTTTTGTTTAAATAGCAAAACAAAGTTGTGGGCATTATTTGTTGTCAGAAACAATTTGGGAGCTAAACATACTGGAGAAGAAGGAAAACATCGAAAGTCTTACAGATTGAATAAAAATAAGTTGAAAAGTTGCTGAAAAAAACAGGAAAGAAAACAATGTAAAGAGAAAGAGAGACAGAAAGTGAGAAAGAAAGAGAGAAAGAAAGAGAGAAAGAAAGAAAGAAAGAGAGACAGAAAGAGAGTAAGAAAGAGAGAAAGAAAGAAATGGCTGCACAGCTATATTTTCATGTAAATATTAAGATATAATGTGTGTGCGTGTGTGTTTGTGTTTATGTGTGTGCATGTGTATGTGTGTGCAATGATTCCATTTTACACAAGATGTTTACACAAAACTAAAGTTCTATCTCTGAGGGAATTGAATCTTTAAGATATATAAAATATATTTCATTTGTTTGTGCATATCAGACATAAGTAAACATCAGGGCCAGAAGTATCATTACACACACACACACATATCATACATACATATATATATATATATATATATTTTATACCCCGCCCCATATATATATATATATATATATATATATATATATATGATAAAAATAGTACATTGTTCTTCACACTTTCATGAAATCATCCGTTCTTACACCTACCTTTATATTATTTTGAAAGAGTCCAGCATTGTCATAAACACTGGCATTGGTGACTTCAGTGCAAGAGAGGAACAATAGGTCAGCAAAAGGTCATTACAGAAAAAAAAAAACACTTGATATAAATATCTATCTATCTATCTATCTATCTATCTATCTATCTCTCTCTCTCTCTCTCTATATATATATATATATATATATATATATATATATGTGTGTGTGTGTGTGTGTGTATATATATATATATATATATATATATGCACTATCTCTGATATTGAGCACTTTATCCTATAAATATAGCACATCTTAAGACTAATTTCTTCATATATGTATATATATATACATATTTGCAAAAATATTGATTAAAATCAGAAAGAAATTTATAAAAAACACATACACATACACAATATATATATTGTAACACAACAAATGTGAACAAATATGCAAAATATATACATATCCATGTTTTCAAATATATGAAAAAATGCATATATATATATATATATATATATATAGATAGATAGATAGATAGATAGTAGCGTCCAAAACTAAGGGACAAAATTTTAAAACCTAATATTTGTTAGAAACACTGTGAAAAGCTGAAATTTTGACAACTAAGTCGTTATCATCATAATAACATACTAAAATTTGAATCATTTGCAAAGGATAGAAAAAATATATTTATTTTCAAATTTGGAACGTCCAAAGTAAGGGACAAATTGAGAAAAACAAACAAAAAACAATAAAATATATGTACAATCAATATTTAGTAAAATATACATATCCGAATCAGTTTTGACAATCCTCGATATTCTTCTTGAAAAAATCCTCCGTGTTATATATATATTTTCTATATATATATAACTATTACCATATGGGGCATATCTTGCATAAAGGTATAGAAATAATTCTGTATGATTAGCTGTAACATGATCTTTGAACAATGTTTTTATAGATCTGCGCGTTTACACGAGTTTGTAACCGACAAGAGGCGTTGTACCTTGGCTAGAAAACATTCCAAATACCATGACCTTCCGCCCCAAACTTAGTACACTTTGCACTTAATCTTTCACCAATACGTCCCTTTACATTGTTTTTTCCATCATTTCCAAATAAAAAACTTGCTTTCATCACTGAAAATATTTTCATGTCCAAATTACATACCTGTTTGCAAACTCTAAAAGACTAACAAGTGGTTTCTTCCTGGGGTTTGATTAACAACTCGTACAAACAGTCTGTCTTGACGCATTTATCATTCATAATTTTAATTTCTGTACAACTTAAAACGGTCCTTTAAAAATTCGATCTTCTCTTGAAAAATTTGTAATTGGATTTAACAAAAAAAAAGAATTAAACAATTATTTATTTAACGTTTTCATTTTCTCTGAAATCTCTCTAATGGTGTGCTTTTCCTTGTGTAAGGGACAAAATTGAGAAAAAACAATGTTTTTGGCAGTTTCGCCATTCAAATTTTTTGCAACGTTTACAAATGAGTTGTTATTTTTAAGGAAATCAAAAATTTGAATATAGGTTTTAAATTTTGTCCCTTAGTTTTTTGAAAATAAATAAATAATTGTTATAATTTTTTTTATCCTTTGCGCTAAATTTTCGTATGTTATATGGATGATAACGACTTTGTCATATGCATATATTTTAAAATTTTGTCCCTTAGTTTTGGACGCTACTGTATATATATATTTATATGCATATATACCCTCAATATCTCCCATAAAAATTTTAATACAATTTATATATGTTATGAATATTTTGAATGTATTACATGTATACACACAAATATAATTTGCATATCTACATATACATATATAAGGATGTACATCCATACCTACATATATATACATATGTACATACAATTATATGATATTACAATTTACATAAACTGTGTGATTTGATTGGTAATATTTATAGAACTAATATAAAACAGGGTAAGCAGTGAAAATATTAGATTGGTTCAGTTGCAATGGTGTGGAAGCAAAGATTTTGAAAGCATAATCTATGCATGAGTAATGGAAAATACAAAAATAATACAGCTGTCTCAAAATATTACTGGCTAATAAAAGATAGTGGAGCTAATCAGATATTATGAGAAGTGATAGCAAGTGCTGAATCTTACAATAATGGAGAAATATTAGAGCATTCATTTGTATGAATTTGACTACATTAAATTTGGCAGAAGAATGAAAATTTTATCTGAATTTTACCCACAAGATTGAATGTATTTGACACACAAAAATCATCATTCTACCTAACAGTGAGTGATCCAATTATATATATATATATATATATATATATATATATATATATATATATAAGTGATAGAAATTATTAAGAGGATTTGAAATAATCATAATTAAGTAATTCATTGAGCCGAGAAGAAACCTCAACAGAATGCAGAAAGCACTGGATGGCCTTTTTGTCCTATATTTGGGACTCATCAGCAGTGCACATACACTACCAAGAATTGAACCTGGACCATTACGATATTACACACGTGTCATACCACATGTACCAATGGGCGTCAGTGATGAAGAGATAAAGTGAGTCAGTCGTTCACTTTTGAACCGACTGCTCGGTTGAACTCTCTTCCTACGGACGGGAGGAACCCGACGGAGGCTCTGCTAAAGGGCGGAGTCTCCTTCGGGGAGGTAAACCGGCCCTGAACCCGTTTATACGGGTTCAATGGGCATATTTTTGGCCGAGCCCACGGACTCGGAATGCCCACGTTAAAAAGGCCTTGTGCCACATGACACCCTCGTGGGGGGGGGGGTGACTCAATATCGTGATGAAGAGATAATGAATTAGACTCGATGTAATGTCGCTCTTCACAAATTCCATTGTGTAACTCATCTGACTTTCCTTAATCCAACGGACTGTGCCCCATGAGCCACATCTTCTATCCTCAAGCTGTTCCATCCAGAGCATTAGAAACCAATTCAAGCAAAAATATACAAGTGATATATATATATATATATATATATATATATATATAAATGAATATTGAAGTCAGCATCCAGAAACAACAGTCTGTTTCATGCTAAACATAATCGTCAAGCCATGTGCATTGTGCTTTTGCTAAATTATTTATATATACTGATTAGTGATGATTAGTGATGCACTCTTTTATATTGCATTGTGGGTAGTCTGTTGTATTATTCTCATGGTCACTTTACTGGGCACTAAATGTTTTGAATTATTCTAGGGCTTATTGAGTGGGGAAAAATACTGGAATCAAAAGTAGTTTTTTGCCAATTTATAGTGTTGTTAGTTAATGTTTTTATTTATTATTGGTTATTTTATTATTGGTTGTTATTACTTATATGTTTTCTTGTGTTTATTTGTGCATACATGGTTTGTTAATTTGTTTGGATTCATTTATTTTATTTGTTTTTGTTTATTTTTTATTTTATTTATCTATTTTCATTTATTTTTGTTCATTTTCAGTTTTCAATTTTTAAGTAACATGGTAAATATATATATATATATATATATATTCAGGGTGTCTCTCCAAAACTAACATCATTTAAAATGTGAATATCTGTGTAACTACTTGTCCCAGGCAAACAAAATTAAATAGGCTTCATGTTGAAAAATAGAAGTTATCAAAATCCAAACAAGATATACAAAGATGTATAGATTTTATAACTGACTTCACAAAGATTCATCAATGTTCAATATGCACCCCACCTGTGACATGGCACATGTCAATTAGGTAGTTCAGCTCCTGCCAAACATGCTGTAGCATGTCTTGCATAACATTCTCCAGTGTCGCAGTGATTTTCTGTTTAAGTTCCTCTTGGCTTGTAGGAAGAGGGGGCGCATATAGACCTGTCTTTTTCACATAGACCTATAGAAAGAAATCAGATGTCAAGTCAGGTGATTATGATGGTCATTTCAACAGCATATTGTCATTATCACTGGCACGGCCAATCCATCTTCCTGGTAGATTATCATTTAGATAAGTTTGCACGGTCAACTTAGTTTGTGTATATTTTTTTAAAAATTTGAGTTCATTTGAGTGGGAATTCACTATGTTATTAGACTACAAAATGATGTCAATTGTTTTGGATACCCTGTATATATAGGGTGCTTCATTAAGTCGGATTATATATAAAGGTGTTTCATTAAGATGGATTATATATAAGGGTGTTTCATTAAGACAGATCAAAGTCAGCAGTAAATAAATCAGTGTATTGATGAAAATTTGTTTATTTCTCAGTTGGATCATGTTATTTAAGTCATGGCAATTATGTGTTAAATTCGATTAAAATTTGCTTTATTTATGTTTCTCATTATTGGAGAGAGAAGGTTTATAGATAGAAACAGTCCAAACATAAAAATCAATACTGCATAGTGACTGTCAACTTCATGCATTAAGTGGAAGAGAAGTTAATATTAACGATAGATTGTTAATAGATATAATCAGTGTGGACATACAAATCACCACTGTTTGGTGATTGGCAGTGTCATAAAATTTAGTGATCAGCATATGATTGACTTAAGTGATCATCATCCTGCAGTGTTGATTTCTATATCCTCAATGTGTATATCTAATTTAAAACTTGTTTAATACACATACACACATGCACCCCTGGATATATATATATATATATATATATATATATGAAGAAATATAGTTTTAAGGTGTGCTATATTTATGGGATAAAGTGGCCAATATCAGAGACAGAGCGTATGTAAATGTAAAAGCGAACATTGAAGTCAACACTCAGAGGCAACAGACTGTTTTCATGCTAAATGCAATCATCAGGTGGCCTGATGATTGCATTTAGCATGAATCAGTCTGTCACTTCTGAGTCTTTTTCAATGTTCACTTATATATATATATATATATATATATATATATATATATATATATACAAAAAGGTAAATAATCTGTTGGCATTTATACCAAGTGGATCCTAGTAATATGAAAATATTAGAACTGATTGACAAAAGATGGTTCAATATATTTTGTTTATACACAGCAATATAATTAATAATCAAACAATTCCTTTTACCTCATATGGGCAATAGACTGTTTCAGCAGACAGCAAAAATGGTTGTCTTTTCAACCCCAGTGTCGTCTGCCAAAATAGTCTATTCCTCATATGAGGTTAAAAAAATGTCTGATTATTAACTATGCTTGTGTGTATATGTATTTCAGCATTCCTGCTCTGTATATTTTTCTTTTTGTTCTATATGCCGTGTCACTTCAGGATATAGACGATCATGGCTCTCCACAATTTCCTGTCCTTTGTATTTGTTAATAAATTTTCTCTTTTCGTTATCTCTCTTAAACCCTGTTCTGTCATCCATTTAATCAAGCTTGCTAGGAAGTTTACATGTTGCTTTCCACTGTCCTTTCATTTTGTCCTGTGGGTATCAAATTATCTAAGCCTTCTTTCCTCATTATATGCTCTGGAAATTTCGATTATCTCTTTTCGATATGTGTCCTTTTTATTCCATTTTCTCTAAAACTTTGTTGTTGCTCACATGTTTGGCCCATGCTATACTCAGTATCCTTCTGTAGAACCACATTTCCGTTGTTTTAAGTCTCTTCTTCATCTGTGAAGAGATTTTCCAGCCTTCACTGACATATTGAAGGAACACTAATATGTAACAGTTCTGTGCTCTTTTTTGTTTCTGATGAAATTTTTCTGTTTCTTTGTTTTGGGAACTAAAAATGCGATGTTGAAAACCAACGACAGAGTGATGGGAAGGAAAATATTGTTGAAGTTGATTTGGTACTAAAAGACAAAAGAAAATCAGCGGAAATCAAAAAAATAGAAAGATTCAGCAAAAAAAAAAGAAAATGGAAGTGAAGGAGAAGTGTGATAAAACATTGGGAAATTACTTGCAAGATGAAACTCAACAGTTTTGTTAAAATCATGATCCCAACGTTCATGTTTCTCTTGATTTATCTTTATCTTTCTACTTATCCATTTTATGTTCTTACTCTTTGACATCAGAACATCTTTTGGTTTTTGTCTTCACAGATGGCTGATGTTGGGTGTCGACTTTTTAGTGAACTAGACAGAAAGTGACCAATGAATTCAGCTGACCAGAAACTTCTGATAAACAGTAATGACTTTAACAGTAAGTTTGACCTGCTAACCATTCTGAAGAGTTCAGGAATTTATTAAAATTTTAAATATTGTTTTCTTATTTTTTACATTATGTTCTTAGATAACCTTGTCATTTCTGGGTTCTAATATAGATATCCAGCTTGTTCAGAAATGTCAGTAGTATAAGCTATATAAAATCGTTTTCTCACTTTACAAATTAAAAATGGTTTCAAGTGAATGAATCCTCTATGTCTTAAAGAAAACAATCTTTCATCATATCTTATAGATTGGCTGTACAAAATCATAAAGAACATTACCAAATGACAAATCCACATCGTTTGATAATTTCCACTGGCAATGACAACTAAGGTAGCACATGTAATAATAATAATAATAATAATAATAATAATAAGGAAAATAATTATATAATCAAGATTCTAACATTTGCCACTATAGTAAACGTGTTGTGTCCATAAAAAATACATAAATAAAAAATAATTATAGTGTCAAAAATAATTATAATAAAATAATTATAATAATGATAGCTATCACTAATTCGTTCTTTCTAAACCAATGAAAATCAGCCTTACTCTTCTCTACACACACGCATACACACACACACACACACACACACGTGACATTCTCACTATCGGACAAACAGTCATCACTGACAGGCCATCAACACGTGTGTCGGTGAAAATTTCATCTCCTTTTCTTTTTTCAAGCCATAATGGTAATATTTATCTCTTAGCGCTCAACAACAATTCGAGGTAAGAATACCCCAGGCACTTTTTGTGTTTTCCAACAAAATTATCTGGACACTTTTTACACTCATTTATATAAAAAAAAAAAACATACGAGATCCAATACAACATAACAAGGATATAATAAATAATACTTGTTTTGTTGTTTCCATGTCTTTCTGTTTCTCATTTTTACGATTATGTTTGTATATAGGAGGTTAATAATTATTTACTTAGTTATAACTGCCCTAAATTAGGAAAGAAATTCCCATCAATACTGTAAAGAGCGATAACAGTGGATTTGAGAAGCCTATTTTCTTGAAAAATTGTTTTAAGACTTCATAGATTTTGACAGATGTTAACTGTTAAATCAATGAATGTCGAATGTTTCCTGCATGGAAACGGTAAATCTCATCATTTCCATTACCATACAATTGTCGTATTTTTGAGACAAAAAATGATTATAGGTTGCTTGTACCACAGCTTGCCACCTATATTTACTCACATGTAAATGAACAATTAATTAACCAGAATAGATTTTCAATTAGCCCGTGAAATAAAATCTCTTCTGTTTGACTCCATTACATTTACACCTGCAACCACTCTATCTCAGAGCCAGTTTCTCATTGTTTACTAAACTTTTAGGAAAATGAAATAAAACCAATAAATAAAATAATTAAGAATAATAAATAAATAAATTCATTATCCCATGATGCAAGTTAATAAAGAAACCGGATAGAGAGACTGATCACATGTACGATTTGATGACCCTACTTCTGGAAAGGACATAATCTTTATCTTTCTACTTTCTAAGAAGATCTCGTTCGGACATGTTTTCAGCAGTCCTACTCATGAAGTAAAGATTCGACGAGGCTGACTTGAACACAAAACATCATATTTACCAGTTCGTATCCTTACTTAATAATTTCTGAACCAAAAAGGAAAACGGACTCAAGACATTTAACTTTGTTTCAATACAATCAAAAGAAAATAAACGTCCGTAGCAGAAACTCAAGGCTTCTTTTTTGTGTGTTTCTATCTTCTTTGGTTCTATATTGAAGGCGCATCTTCACCTAAAGAATGCAGACAAAACACACAATCTTGTCAACATTCACAAACTCAAACTTGATATTATGTTCGTGGAGTAATTATTTATTTGTAGAGTCATTTATTCTGATCAACCCTGGGCGATGTATATAATGTTTTTGTTCAGTATATGATGAGCCTGTTATTAAAAAATTGCTCCATTGCATACAGACAGCTATCTCACTAAACTGGAAGAAAACGTGACCAAGAACTGTGTATACAACATACCTTGAAGTAGCATTGGTACAAGCCGCTTCATAAAAATCAGCCTTGAGAAGCATTGAAAAACTCTTACTCGTACAGAGACTTTAAAACCAAATATGGCTGATCATAGGTATCGGAAGGTGATGGCAATGAAATAAAGCTAATCTAACACTGAACAACATTGGAAAAGTAGATGTTTGAAAAAAAGAAATATATATGCTACACTCAAATCATTTAGACAGTAGGCCATACTTAGACAGCAATATATGAGAGCTACTGAATAAAAATACTTATTCCTTTTGCATTTAAAATTTTATTTCCTATTCTCATCGATTTTGAATGAGTATTATCTATAATTATTATTTACATATGAATATTTAAATTCGGCTTGAGTTTTTAGATTTGTTTTTCGATGTAATCTCGTTGAATTCTGTTGAGGTGACCGTGTTCTTTTGAAGAAATTTGCATACTGTATAATATTTCAGTTATGTTTAGTATTTAAAACGTTTCATCACAAAAGTACTGAATGTATTTTCTAAACGCGTTACGAGAAACGAAAAAATATCTGCTCGCTAATATATTGTCGGAGTTAGCTCCTCCTTAATTCCCTAATTGTCCACTAGGGATCACTCCCCCTAAACTATAAATACTGGGCGACTTCTCACCTCGTTCTCTTTTTCATTTCTTCATTTCAGCGAACACATCTACAATGTAAGCTCTCGAAAAAGATAACGTCTCCCACTTGTGGGAAGACGCCGTGAACATGAAACACATATACACGTACGTACGAACATTCACCAAAGAACAAACTCTTTTCTTCCACACACACAAACACAAATGTTAATGTCTTTGTCACTTGTAAATTTGTTGTTTAATACGTGCATTTGTTGACATATATATATATATATATATATATATATATATATATATATATATATATATATATATATATATCTTGTTTGTTTTCTTTACATCTTCGGTTGGATTCAACTTGAGTCCGCCATTTTCTTGTAGTTAGACCTTCTTCTAGCAGGAATAAATAGCACGTGTTTCCCAATTCAACAACACACAAACCCACACGGTCCTCTACCAATTCAACAACACACAGTCCCATACGGTCCTCTACAAAATCACCCGATATGTGTACGTGTTACCGTCAGAAGGTAACACAGGCTGAACGATGTGAAAATGGACGTGCAAGAATTGTTTGTTTTTTTGGTTTTTTTTATAATGACCTAGAGTTGTTTTTCTGTGACAGTATTTTGGTATTTTATGTTCATAGAAAGCCTTATAAAGCTATTAGCAATAAATTTGAATTTGGAATGTTTATCAGGATGTGCCAAAGAGACAAAAATGTAAAAAAAAAGGTTATGGATTTTAGACAGGGCATATCGACGTAGATATCCGGTGGACATGAATGCTGACAAGGAAGCTTATGACTATTTGGAAACTTATTTTAATGAGACGTTTTTTTCGATTGTTCGGCCCGATTTGATCCTAATTCAGAAAGTCATTTGTTTGAGTTGTATTCACGGACATACATGATAAAGCATCAAAGGGGGGGGTAGCGCCAAATTCTGAGATCTGGTGAACATCGATTGTATGCGTGTTTGTGGTATGTATAATAATAGTCGAAACAAAAGTGAAGACGATGTGATGAAATAGAACTTTTTATTAAAGACGCGTTTCGCCGGAGAAGTATATGCGCTCTTTGGCTTCCTCGGTTTAAAATGAAAGAAAAATAAAACTTTGTATGACAAAAATGTCTCCGTCCCATTGTCTTCACATCAGTTGCATATAAAAAAATCAAAAATGTTGAGATTTGTGCAAGATAAATAAATGAATTAAAGAAATCTAAGGATTTGTGAACAAAATATCAAAAATATAAATGCAAAATATAAAGAATGTCGCCAAATCTGAAAAGAAAGCAAAATGACAAAAATTAATTCCTCGTACTCAATATATAAAGATGAAAAATGTATTTGCTGTTCACAAATTGTGTATTAAGAAAAAAATTAAAAGAGAAAGTAGCTCTTAAATTTAGAAAAATACTCACAATTTTATAAGGTTTGAAGAGATATTTTTAAATTGTATATGAATTTCTCTGTACGTGGGTTGATTAGCAAGCAGGATTCTTTGAATCGTTTGTCTCTTTGTTTTCCAGAAATATTTATGGGAAATAGAAAAAAGTCTTTCTGCTTTTGTTAAAACTGTGCTTTTTGTAAATTGTTGTTGACAATGTTAAACTGGAGATATGTAGATGAAAATTTGTGCTACTTTCACGGTTTTATCTTAGTAGACGACCTTAAAAAGTGAACCTAAAGTTGATGACTCGATTTCAATTTGGATTTTATCCACCATTTGCATAGAGTTTGACAAAAGAGACAAATATTTGTCGCGCTTTTCCTTCCGAGTTTTGCTGAGAATCTCCATCTTTATCAGAATAAAGAACTGGAAAAGATTTTAAAATGTTTTACTTGAAAAATATTTTTCAAATATTTTTAATAATTTTTTCTATTTTATTGGAAAGGAGAAAGACATCTTGTGTAAAATGTTTATTTTAAATTGTAGAGGACCATGTGGGTTTACGTGTTGTTAAATTAGGAATACGTGCAATTTATTCCTGCTAGAAGAAGGTCCAACTACAAGAACATGGCGGACTCAAGTTGAGTCTAACCGAAGATGAAAAAAAAAAAAAAAAAAAAGACCGATATACATATGTAAAATTTACAAGTGACAAAGACATGAACATTTGTGTTTGTGTGTGAACGTAAAGTATTTGTATTTTAGTGAATGTTCGTACGTACGTGTAAGTATGTTTCATAGTATTTTCCCACAAGTTGACGAAAAGGCAGATTTCTGCGAGATCACATTCTTAAATGTGTTCGCTGAAATGCAAAGTGAAAAAGAGAACGAGGCGAGAAATCGCTCAGTATTTATAGTGTAGGGAGAGCGACATCTAGTGAACAATCAGGAAATTAAGGAGGAGTTAACTCCGACAAATTCTTTGGACAAATTTTGTTCACTTTTTTCTGTTTTTTCTTAATAAATTCTTTTAGTTGATAACTGGGAAAATATGATGGAAATGGCAGCTTTTCAGAAGAGAATATTTTTCGATTTTGGTTTGGAAAGTTAATGTCGATTGTTTTTGTAGCTTCTAATAAATATAAGAAACGTATAATGGTTTTAGCTACACAGAACGTTGTTTTTTTTTTTTCTGAATTCAACTTTGAGAAGAATTGCTAAAACAATATCTTTCACTGATTGTTCTAAAAATGCAGCTTTAGAAAGCGTGACTTCTTCAGAAAGTTTGGTGATTATAAAACTCAGTTAAGTGAAATCCGCAGTTGATTGTTCTACTGCAGAACAAGATATGACGTCAACCGTTGATGAATGCTTTTTGCTGTGAATTTGTCAGCGGTGAGAGCAAAGCGACCAGTTTTACCTGAAAGGTCGATAATCATTTATGAGACGTGCAAATTAACGTATCTAAGAAATGTTGGATGATGAAAGCGATGACTTTTCCACTTGACGCTAGACACGTTAGTCAAATTGAAACAATTCGATCGCCAAGAAATTCTAAAAATGAGTCTCACCGAAAATGCATTCAATTAGCGTTGATCCGGAAACGTTTGAAATTCTGGAAAAGTTTCTGGAGATGTAATAAAAGTTTCTTCTAAAATTTGCCGATAAACTCATATCTTCTTGGAGTCTGTTTAATCTGACACCTCTTATTTCTGTATATTTTGTTACCAATTTGTTTAAAGTTTGTCTTTTCTTCAAACGAAAAGTTGAAATTTTTGCAACCTGTTTCAGTGCAGTTTAAAAAATATATAAAAAATATAGTTTAAATATATTGAAAAAACAGTTGTTAGTTTAAGCTAACACTAGAATTATTATGGGATGAAGAGAGTATTTGGGATGAAGAAAGTATTATGGGGTAAAAAAAGTATTATGACGTGAAGAAACTATTATGGGGTGAAGAAAGTATTATGGGTTTAAAAAAGCATAATGCAAAAGGATGATTGGATGTGTTTCGTCAATAAATCTTTCAAATATTTGTGTGACGTTCCACAAACCAAATATTATTCGGCTGAATTTAATAAAAGATGAAATTGTTTTATAATCACTGATTTTAAACTCTCCTTTTCTATCACAAGAATTTATTAACAGATAAGAATTATGTTAATTATCACTGTCATAACTGTATTTCCAAAGAAACAAATCATATAAAACAGAAATTGTTGCATCGTTTACTTTTTATCACAAGGCAATTTATCTTTTTTAAGAGATAAAGAAGTGATATTGGCAATAGGCTTTTAAGATTGTTGCACTGTCATCAGTTCCATACACAAATTATTTAACAAAAAATGAAATTTTTCTTGGGCTTTTTAGCGAATGAACAAGAAAAATAAAACACAGAGACGAATATAAAAAGAAATGCTTTGGGAAAGTGGCAGGTATCTACTCTTCAGCTGAATTTAAAAACACAAATGTTCGAATCAATAGATTAAGGAAAACCATATATTTTTTGTATTATTTTATACTATTGTTCTCATTTTGGTTGGTATAGATTTTATTATATTGCCAAACTTGAAAACTTCAGATGTTTAAGAGCCACAAATCATGAACAAAATTTACAGATACGTTTTTCAGCACACATTTTGTTACAGAAATGTTTATATAAATATTAAGAAATGCATGTATGGAATAATATTTATTCATATATGCAGTTTTTAAACTGATATTTTGTATTGGCATCTGTAATCACAAAGTACGCATATATATACCATTTTTTTAAAAAAATCTTGTCTTATGATTGTTTTATGGAAATCAGCCAGCATGTTACTAGCGAGCCGCAAATTGGCCACCCCTACTATAGATACAACGTTTCGACCAAGTAGCTTCTGGCCATCATCAGTTGTCAACTGTCTGGCTAATATCGGATACCTGTTAAGTATTGTGTTGTTTCTTCTTGCGATGCTATTTATTGTTCGTGCCAGCTAAATCATTATTTCCACTACCTGATGGAGAGATTGAACTCACGACCTCGAAAATACTGGTTCAGAAGGAATGGACAATAACTGGCATTAAAGGGTCAAACAACAGGTATCAGTTATCAGCCAGACAATTGACACCTGATATTGTGCTATATAATGCACACACAAACACACACACACACACACACACATATATATATATATATATAATGTTGTGCCTATAATAAAATCTATATCAATCAAAATAGGAACAATAATACGAAATAATGAAAGTGTGGAATCGTGAATTCCAACCTTTTGCGCGCGTGCGCGCGAATTGCACTCCTTCCTGTCACGTTCAGCTAGATGTAGCAGTAAACGCTGACGTGAGGGAGGTTGCTGGCTACTCCTGATACCGTCTAGGATCAGAATTTGAAAATTTTCCCGCGCATGTCCTGACGTCACCGACGAACAGCGTTTTCAAGTTAGTTGCGGCCTAATTTTCAAGCTAGAAGGTCAACTCATTTATTCCGTGCGCCTAACCCATACGCGGGCCGGAATATCTTATTCTTAACTAACCAAAATTTCAACATGTCGATATCACACTTTTCCAAGATTTTTCCTCGTCTTGATGCGAACAGCATGTTGAACTTTCCTCCGTTTTCGTTTTCAAATGTAGAAACTGTCGTCAATATATTTTTCCAAGACCAAATTCCTCGTCTTGATGCGAACAACTTTCGAAATTTTCCTCTTTTCACTACCAGAGTTCTACGATACTGTCGTCACCACACTTTTCCAAGACCAAATTCCTCGTCTTGATGCGAACAACTCAGAATTTTCCTTCACTGAAGATTGATGAACTTTTCATACACCTCTTTTGAATTCTAACCTTTACGAACCAGTTCCAAAAAAAGATAACATTACACACACATTATTAAACCTCGCTGTGAGTATTTTTTTCCTTGTTGTGTATGCTTCCACCTTTCGTACAAAAAGACAATATTCCAGAACTTTCATTCTGAAGAAACTTTTCCGCCTTAGCCATATTGGTTTTTTCTGTTTTGGCGCGGAACTTTAACATTTTATTAGTCTCTACATATTACTAACAGCCTACAGGCTAAAAACAGACCTTACCTTTCCTGATAGTCTCCACTGTTGAGACAAGATTATTTGTTATTAAAATAAAATTTCATATATGTTTTCCACCAGACTCATTTTGTCGTTTAATCCTGGCTATCTATATTTTACTATTTTTGTGCATGTGTTAAATGACCCTTTTTCCTCACAAAAGATCACTCGTTTAATATTTTTACTTTGTTTGTGGATTCGGTAGTCACAAGTAGTGTCTGGCACAAGGCCACCTTTTAATAAACCAGCACTGCATGCTACCGGGCCCGCAACAAAAGTATATTGACAATTACTTATCTCTGAAATGAAATACTGAATTAAAGAAACAAGTTTGGTTTACTTATTTCTTTAGAGTTTAACCCAATTCTTTACGCTATTAATTCCAAGACTTAAGCAATCATTTTCTACCGCTTCTATAGCTTCTTTTTCTTTATTATCTATGAATTGCGATGTCTTTTGGGGAAATATAGTTGAATGCCGTCCCCACTTTTGAATTCACAGTAGTCTTTCTTATATACTGGCTTCCATCCACAGCTAACGAGCCCACTCTACCTTGTTATTTAATCTATAGTGGGGGGAAAAACAGCTTTGATGTTGATAACAATTACGCTACACTTACATCTTAGTACAACACAGAAAGCCAAAGCGCAAAAAGACATTTACAGAAAAATATATCAATGCCTGTATTAGTAACTTTGTCTGGAGTTTACAATCCAAGTTTGGGGTAATCTCTGTATTCTTCCTTCCAGATTCCTTCAGCCTCAAGACATACATCGATTTTTTTTTTTTTTTTTTTTTGGCAACAAACCATATTTGCCGCCATATTCAAGTTCGATTTGAGATCAAACATAAGCGCTACCCAAGAACACCCGCTTTCAGATATCGAATTGACGTCTCCTGATTTCCTTTGTCTTATCCGATCGCCTGTGACCAAAAGCCTTTCAGATTGCCCTTGCTTACATCTTCCCACTAAGTTTCGGCGAGTTTTCACTTGGGCCCTAGAGATCCAATTTATACAGCCCCAAAGCCTTCTATTTCAGTCGAGTGTTATAGTGACCATAATTTCGTTCATCGTACCAAGCAAAATAATTTATTTTCAAAATGGACAGTTTGCCTATGTTGTCCGATCGAGTGAGATGCGTGCGAAGGTAGGCTGAACGTTCATAGCGTGACACTGAGCTCTGAGACGCCAGGTTGCATGGTGCTTTGCATGCAGATACGCTGTTCAGATACAGACAACCATCTGCTGTCCTCTCTTCTGATGTAATTAACGCTTGATCACGATTTGTGTGTTCCGTTTATTGAAATCGAACAAATGGTCAGAAGTAGCAAACGCTGATTGTTCAAAAACTAGTTTCTATATTTTTCAATCGAATTCTTATTAATTATAGCGATAGTGATTCTTTAATTTTAATAAAAAGACGGAAGTTTTTTTCTCAGAGAGTTCATTTCGTTACAAATACATGAGAGGCGAGAATTGAAAAGTTCTCTGGTTGATACATTTGCAAACTTTACAAATTTTTCGTGGAAGGGTTACATGGTCGAGCCGATAACTTTTCAGCAACGCCCTCTATATATGGATGGTTTGAGTGATGGGAGATCATGACTCTTCACAGCTTCTTGTCCCTTGTAGCTCTAAACAACGTTCGACTTTTTACCATCTCACCTTATCTCAGCTTTAACACAAACACGTAAGATTAAGTTACTCGCCTTTTTTTTTCTTCTACCTCTCCTTGTTTCACCTTTTGCCTTTGTACTGCGGGAACATCGTTGTAAATAGCTAGGATGCATATTTATATTATAGACTTTTTTCTTTTCATTACCGAACATCTTTTCAATCCAAAAATTCAGTAAAGAAAGAATATTTTCTAAATTTTAGAAACACTAATGTCCTAGTGCCAGAATTGAATGTTTTGTGTCTGTTAAGAAATTTTGGCTGCCAATGTCAAAAGGTTTGACAATGGTACAACAGATGGCCAGGTTTCATTGACTTGTAGCCTAGCACGACTTTCAGAAGCCAGACAAAACTAAAATGTTTTTTTTTTAAATCTTTCACAGTAATACAAGAGAAAAAAAACGGTGTTTCTTGAGAAAATGATTTTATTTTTGATTTTGCCTTGAACTGTAAAAGAAAGAGAAAAAAAATTAATAGTAAAATTACAAATATTTTCTTAAGAAAAGAAATATTGTCTAACAGTTGTTGTCTTTTAAAAGAAACCATTTTTGAACTCTTATTCCAAAAATCTACATTAGGGAGATTGATTGATTCATCCATCAACGGCTTATTACACTGTACAGTATTTACATTATTCGGGCTATTGTCCTCATCTTTGTCGCCATATTTATCACAACGTTTCGGCCGTTGTACGTTCCGGCCTTCTTCAGGTGGTTGGAATTTCGAACTGAACCCTTTATTTCGATCACTGGGGTAGACTGTTCTAGTTCCACGTGCCATGTTTGATGGATACCAGTGATCGAAATAAAGGGTTCAGTTCGAAATTCCAACCACCTGAAGAAGGCCGGAACGTACAACGGCCGAAACGTTGTGATAAATATGGCGACAAAGATGAGGACAATAGTCCGAATAATGTAAATACTGTACATAATACCTCATCTCAGAAATATAGACAGGCTTATTACACCTTTGCTGGTTATTTCAACCCAGAAAATATTTTAAATTGTAAGAATTTTGTTTTTGTAGGGGGAGATAATTATAATTTAGTGATGCAAGTCTTACTAATTAACCTATAGCTGGGGGGGAAGAGATGTGGATTCATTTCTTTCCCAAGGGTATTTACGCGGAAGTGTATATAATGAAACGAACGGGAATTAGAAAACAGATCTCTGATTAACAATTCCAAGTCATTATGCAATACGTAATCTGCACATCTACACTTACAGCACCTGGTATTCACAAGTGGTCACCCATCTAGGTACTGACCAGGCTCGATGTTGCTGAATTTCAATGATGTTACGGGAACCGGTGTTTCAATATACTGCGGCCGTAAACCTTACATTAGGATGGCGATAACGATGCACCCAATAGCAAAAGCTAACAAGTTCAGAATAAAAGAAAGGTTTTTTTTTTAAAGAATTGGAATATGTATTCGGAAAAAAGTTAAAAAAAAGTAGAAATTAGATAAGACTGATTTTTCTGAATTCATTTAAAAATGTAAAAGCAATTTTCTAAGGAATGTATTTTTAGAATATCTGAAATTTCATTATATGGCTACCGATCCAGATTTTTAAAAAGCAAAATAGAAATATTAAATATTCCATTTAAAAAAATATTATTTCTAAAGAGAATATTTTCAAACACAAAAGTAAAATCCACATTAAATATTAATATACAAAAGTTCGTTGGAAAGTTCTCGGTCCAGCAAATATCCCAAAACGAAACATTTGTGGGAAACATTTTGTGGGAATGAAAAAAAATGGTGGAGAGATATTGTCAGTTAATTACTGCAATCTACAATACGTCATGAGTGAGTGGTGTGTTTTCGGTAGGCTATTATGCTAGCTTGAATGACTCTTTTCCGCTAAACATCTACTGAATCTACTGTTCTCGAATGAGATTTTTAAACGAGTTGTGATTTTGTTCAACATAATCGAAAAAAGAAGGCGATAATTGTGAATTAACTACCACAGGATTTAAGATTCATATTTTATACATGAAACATAAGACGACTACTTTATTTTGTCGGGACTTTTTTAAGATTAAAATGTCTCCGACAGATACGTGTTACATTAATATATATATATATATATATATATATATATATATATATATATATATAGAGAGAGAGAGAGAGAGAGAGAGAGGAGAGATAGATAGATAGATAGATAGATACGTGATATATATATATATATATATATATATATATATATATATATATATATATATATATATATATATATATATATAAGGCCCATTGTAATAGTTTATTTCATCAGAGACCTTTTAAAGTACCCTAAACTATTACAATGGAGCCTTAAAGTGGTCTGTTTTTTTCTTTCAATTATTAGCTCTGAATTTACATTGAGCTCTCAGGATTTCATCCTCCTCGTAACTACCTATACGGATTACCAAGTTTTTCGTAACTTATATATATATATATATATATATATATATATATATATATATATATATATATATATATAAAAATGACCGTTTCTCTCTTCAATAAAAAATGAATATGAATTTATATGTGTGCATGTGTATGAGTTAATATTTGTATGTATACATGTAAGAATAAATTTATGTATAAACTTCTAGTTTATGAATATAAACTTTCACCCATCTGTAGATATATATCTATATTTATGCTTATCTACAACTCATTATGTCATGTTTTGCCTATGATACGGTGTCTCCAGAAAAGAATTTTTATGAAATTTGCCATTTTATATATATATATATATATATATATATATATATATATATATATATATTTATACGTAATTGATTCGTTGGTATATAATACGGGTGGATCCTAGTAATATTAATTATTAAAACTGATCCACAGAGTGCTCGATGTTTGTATTGTAACAGAGCATGTGTATTTTTTTTATACCAAAAATTACCTAAACATGGTAATTTTTTTTTTTTTTGTAATATATATATATATATATATATATATATATATATATATATATATATATATATATATATATATATATATATATATATATATATATATATATATATATATATATATATATAGAGAGAGAGAGAGAGGGGGATCAACAGAGAAGCTACTCAGCCAATACCTTCTTTTGACAACAAGACTATACAAATAACACGCTAAAATATCCCAAAGCCACAGATTCAAACATATCAAAAGTAAAATGGAAAATGAAAGATCTAAACAAAAAATCAGAGCTCATTTTCAAATGCAAAAATGAAAGCAAATTGCTTTTCCGCAACCTAAAACCAGTTCAAGACTCCAAAGATAAAACAAATACTAACCCATAACCTACATCATTTATGCAAGTTTGATTTCTTTTTCTGATTCCGATTCTTTGTCTGATTTTCAAGGAGGATTTGAGCATATATTGACCAATGTCATGTTTTCTTTTGGTTCTTATATGACATTATCAAAAACGGTTTTCTTTGCGTTTTTCATAGACTCGTATCTATCTGTATGCGATGTTTTTCAGTCGTAGTTTTGAAGTATTGCGCAACCCGCGTCTCTCGGCTGTCGTCCTCTGTTTTTTTTTTTTATTCAACTACCGCACCGTCACGCGTCAGCTTTTAGTGTTTCCTTAATCTTTTTATGACTTGCGAAATATATTTATTTCTATAGAATGTGATTTGATGTTTTTATATGGTTAGGGCTTCTGGTAAATTTAGTCATTTTCTTTTAGAGTTTATAAAGTACAGTATTTTGTTGTTTTTTTTTTTATATAAGTATTTCTCCGATGTCTTTGTTGTTTTGGTGATCTGTTCATTTTTTGATTTGCGATTTAATTGAGCTATTGCCATATAAATCGAAAGTTAACCGGTGCGATAATGTATTTATTGTGTAACCAACGTTGTTTGAATTGTTATTATTAGAGAATGGTTAAGCGAATTCATAGACAAAATTATTTTTTGCAGTCAGTTATGAATAAGTTCATTTTTCACTGTAGGTCTTATGTATCTATGTATTAAGTTTCTTATAAGTTTTCGTCTACTTTGTGGATATTATGTATTTGCTTTTGTAAAATATTTTAAGTGTTATATACATACATACATATATATATATATATATATATATATATATATATATATATATATATATATATATATATATACATAATTTAGATTTCGACAGAAACGATTCATTATGTGTAAGTACTATTGAAATTTTGGGGAACGAGAAATTTCGTATATTTTTAAACTTCGGTGTCGAAACTTTTGTGCGTGACGATATTAAAATGATTTTTCATTTAAATTTTATCTGAAATTATTAACTGAAATTATTAACTGAAATTTCGCAGTGTTACGTTCCTTGTAAGATGAAGTTTAAATAATATACGAGGTGTGTCTGAAAAGTAACGAGATTGCTGTCATAAACAATTTATTTTCATTCGAAACAACAAACTACATAGCTTTTACCTTTAAAATATCCCCCCCATCGAGTCTAATACAGTTTTCCATCCTTCCCTGCCACACTTCTATGAACTGCTAGCTAGAAGGATTCTTCTCGGGTGCCCCTTAGTTCCGTCGTTACGGGCCTTTTGATGCCCCCCCACGCCTTAAAATCGGGTCTCCTTGATGATCACCTTGAGCTTGAGGAAATATTTAAGTCAAAGAGATGTCATTAGTTTTGTAAAAATAAAAAAAAAAACATTGACATTTTATAAAATTGTTCTCATGTCAGCAGTTCTACGTTAAAAAATGACACTGAATGAAATTCAAAACTGTCTTATTAATCGTCTTTAAAGATGCAGAATTGCAGTCAAGTAAAAATCCCTAAATAAAAATGAGGCAGTTTTTTGTTATCAATTTTCTTTCAAAATTCTTTTTTTTTTTTATTCTAGCAAATTTCGGTGACATACGTTTCGATGTCATACAATCGTATATGCAGTTTTTTTTCTGTATAGTGTAACTTTCAGATAGAAGAGCTTTATTTTTGTTTTAATTAAGAAAGCTGAGCCAATTGGGATAAAATGTCTTAAATTTGTTTATAGTGCGCAACATTAGCTATTTTAGTTACTTCCACTGATTTGCTAAAAATGAGTAAAACATGATGAAAAAAAGCGACAAACTTAATAAAAACAAAGTTTTATCGACAAAAAATTTATTATTATTAAGAGGAAAAGCCAAAGTATTTTTTACTATTAAATTATATTTTTTTGTAATCCTTTTTAGAACTTTGTTTAAAAAGCTTGTTTTTTTTTTTTTACGTCAGCCAATGTGGTAGGGGTGTGGTTAAAGTTTTAAAGAAATTTTAGAGTTATTTTTTTTTTCGGTGGAAAATACATGGATTTTGAAATACTTCCAAAATTCGAATAATTGTCGGGTTTTTAATGAAACTTTCACGACTTAATCACAGGTGAATTCAATTATTTTGGAAAATTTATAACAGTAAGAATAAATGAGAGCGCTTCTTTTATAATTGTATTTTCCTTGGCCGTTACGAACAATCGTGCGATCGGGGTCTGGATAAATACGTAAAGATTTAAGCGTCGATGACAACTTTGAATTAATTGAGTCACGGGACGAATAGACAGAATTCAGTAAATAGGTTCGAAATGAGCGCCAACTTCACCTCTTCCAATGTTCGCTGATATTCTGGTAGCCATATTGCATTTGGTTCTTTTAACCCGTTAATAGGGATGTTATAAATCATAGGCAAATTTTCTTATAATGACACTACCGTGGATGACCGTGGGTTTAAGTGTTGTTGGATTGGGAACACATGTTGTTTATTCCTGCTAGAAGAAGCTCCAACTACAAGAACATGGCGGACTCAAGTTGAGTCCAACCGAAGATGTAAAGAAAACAAACAAGACCGATATATATATGTCAACAAATATATGTATTAAACAACAAAATTACAATGGACATAGACATTAACATTTGTGTGTGAACGTAAAAAGTTTGTATTTTGGTGACTGTTTGTATGTACGTGTGTGTGTGTTTCATGGCGTTTTACCATAAGTGGACAAAACGCAGATTTCTGCAAGAGATCACATTTTTAAATGTGTCCGCTGAAATGCAAAGTAAAAAAAAGAATGAGGCAATAAATTACCCAGCATTTATAGTGTAGGGAGAGCGTGCCCTAGTGACAATTAGGAAATTAAGGAGGAGCTAACTCCGACACTACCATTAAAAGAACAAAGTTTAAAACTGAAGGCATTTTTTTCACATTACTTCAATATCGTCAGAATATGGTCAGTCACTGAGACATGATAGCACTTGTCTAATCTTCTTGACATATAATAAATATTTCGTCCTTTTATAATAATATCATTCAGGTATCGTGTCGGTGATAGTCGTAAACAGTAAGGCTGAACAACAACTGAAGTTGCCTGTGTTTCTTATCCAACTTGTCTTTGCAAGAAGCCATCGTAAGAGGGCGCTCTTGGTTTCTATAAAAAAAAAACAATCATATTCTCTCAATTTCTCTTTCTAACTTTTGCTTCCAGATGTAGTCGAACATAGAATAAGAAAGTTGCTGACGTGGTACGTTCGCTTCCTTGACCCTCTGTTGATTCTTGAATCTCTCACACACACACATGTCTATCACACGGAAGCACATTCTCATAGATAGTTTCAATGTCTTTTCTTTTCATTTCAATTGTGTACACATGTAATTCCTTTTGTTAATAACCTGCTTTGTTGCTTGTTCTAAACTCATTTCTTTGTTACTTGTTTTTACCTGGACTCACATGAGTCCGCCAGTATTCTTTTCGGGATAAATGTCGCATAAATATTTAATATAAAATACCTATACACATCACATCACATCCAAAGAGGTGATACCCACAACATAATGGTGGCTTATTATTACGTGAGACTCCATTCACATTCTTCTAAGAGCAGGTTTGAATTCAGAGTTTTCCTTCTCCTAGACCAGTTGCCATCCAAGGCTATAGAACCCAGTCTGTCCTGCTATTTACCCATAGCTGGAGGGAGAAGAAAGAGGATACACACCTTTCCCAAGGGTGTTAGCACGTAAGTGAATGTAATGAATTCGACTGGAATTCGAACTCGGCTCTTCCTCAATCCAAGCCGCTATCCATTACTCCACCGTGAATGGAGTCTCTCTGAGCCTTGGTTGGCAATCCATTTAGTGTTGGTGTCACGATAAAAACACCCTTGATAGCCCTAGCGAAGCATCAAGAATTCAGCTCTTTGACAAGATTATGAATTACACCAATCAAAGTATTGGTGAGTTCAATCTCGGCTGAGGCCGCAAGATGATGATGATGATGATGATGATTACGTGAACATCATAAATAGAAACAACAGTCTTTGCATCCAAAATCAGACGGTCATTTTTAGAACTATTCTTTTTGGATACTGATTTTCTACAACATTCTTGAATTTCCTTATTCTGTAAATTGGCTTTTGTCGAGTCGAATTTAGCCAAGTGGTTTGCTCCGTTCGGTTAGATGATCAGAGTTATTCGTATGGACAGCGGAAATAGGTGAATTTTCAGTGATTCATTAAACTAAACTGCACACGGAGATGTACGTTTAGGTTGGATTTCTTAGCAACGGCCATTTGTGTCCTACGTAAAATAATTCACCAGCTAAATAATACCTGATCGATAATTATCCCGATCGATAACCGCCGATGCCTTGTAAGAGACGCGGTTCGTTTCGAGTGAAATATTGGCTTTAAATCTGTGCGCACTACAAGCGAAGCTTGTATTTTCTTGCAACGACCGAGAGTTCATCAGTAAAAACAGGAGTGTGAAACAACATCGATTCATAGACTAAGTGGAGTGTATTTCTTTGGGGAATGGTGGAACATAGATGACGGGGGAATCTGTGTTTTATTGCAAATAGAATTAATAGATGCGTCCAATAAATGGAGCCCAAACAGAACAAGATCGGCATTAATAGTCCTATCCGACAACAAACGTTGGGAAGCTACACGATGTGTTTTGGCTTACAAGCATCATGGAAACAGGTTTGCAGCGGACGTGGGAAAGATATTTAAGTCATTCTGCTAGGTTACATCAAACCACTTATATGACAGTGAATGCAATTTCCCCACAGACGAAGGGGTTATTTCAGGCAAAAGAGATGTGTTTCTACAGAAGGATGTTGTGAGCAATGATGTTTTAAAGAAAATAAGAAAAAAAAGGAAACGTATCTGTCTATATTTCTGAAATGAGGTATTATGAACGAAATAAAGGGTTCAGTTCGACATTCCAACCACTTGAAGAAGGCTGGAGCGTACAACGGCCGTAACGTTGTAATAAATATGGCGGCAAAGATGAGGACAATAGTCCGAATAATGTAAATAGTGTAAAAAGGAAATGTACATAAAATCAGAAAAAAACACAGTGAAAAGTTTTGAGACACATAATGAGGAGAGAATATTTGGAGAATTTGACACTCTCAGGTAAGAGGAACAGAAAGGAAACAATGATTAATCTACCTAACGAGATTTTTGCAAATAAATATCAGAATAGGGAATAAGATGTATAGTAAAGGGAAAATATTCCTTAGACGTATAAAGGATAGGAAGTTGTGGAGAGCCATGGCTTTACTAGATTTTATTTAGTTTTTTTTTTCTCTAAGTGTTTCTCTAGCACTGCAGCTGTTATTGCTATGTGTTGTAGCACAGGTTCGTCATGGCCGACACCTCCATCTTGGCAATGCTTTCTTTTGTTGTTATTGTTACAGTTCAAAAGATATGACGTTGCAGTGAATGTCACTGTTAAAAAAAACCCGGAATTTTCTCGAATTAAATGACCGATTTCCAGCAAGATGGTTTCTGTAAGAAAAAACGGAACTGAAAGTCTACCTGATTCCTCAAGGCAAAATATTCCTTCCTACTAGAAAAATTTCAAGTCAAATCACATCTAAAAAAAACATGATTATTATTTATGTGGCGTGTACAAAATTTACAAAATAAACGGTTGAAAATTGTTTTGAGTGTTTTGAGAGTTCATTTATCCTGCGTTCCGACAAATAATTGAATAATATCGACAGATAAGTCATAGATGCGACACTCCATGATGTTTCTTTTCAAGTTGAGCAAAACAATAGCAAAAACGAAAAAAATGATTAATGAAGCTGATGGAGATGTTTCGGTTGGATGCAATTGTGAATGGCTCGCAAATCAGTTTATTATCTTTACTAGCCAGTTAGTGTCTGCGTAAATCCCTCTTCTACGCCGGTACTAGACTTCTTGTACCCGACATCAGATAGGGGTTTTCAACACACAAACTTTTAAATTACTTGATATGAGCCCGACACGTGGAACACATAAATATTTCAATATATTTTGCTTTTTATAACGAAAAGATAAAAAAAAATCATCCCCCATAAAAAGGAGAAGAGCTAACTGTTTTTAAGTTGTTGTGTAACGGTTTATTTGTTTATTTTTTAAAAATTTAGAAATTGAGATGTATAAGTGTGTATTTGGATTTCGAAATTAAAATAAGCGAAATATAAATTTCACTGTCGAAAAGGAAAAGTTTTTGGCAGTTATTTACAAAACTATTAAAATATTCTTCAAATCGCTAAAATGAGAACAAAACTAGAAGATAAAAAAGAATGGATTATAATTGTCAGTTAAATCCATCTTACAATTTTAAACATAAGAATCGCGTCATTCAACGAATGGTTGGTTAGTTAATTCTCTATTAAATTTGTTAGCGAAGAGATTTCACCATTAATTACATTAACTTTTGATTAATTCTTTGTATGATTACCTCTTTATAATATATATATATATATATATATATATATATATATATATATATATATATGAATAAAATAGACAGTAGGAAAATAGTACTTTCACACACCCACACACACATATATAATCCTAATAACAACATTTTTTATGCACGTACCCCTATATTTCGCGATTGTGAGACAGTCTTCAGGCCGGAGTGAGGAATAAGTTAAAGAATTGTCTGAAGAAAGCGGAAAAATCAGGATCTATGGATAAAGTGTTATTGTCATTATTATTGCATTTATGCACTCTAGTGTATATATTTCCCCTTTCAGGTTGATCCCGATATATTTTACTCGTTTGGCATCTTTCCTGCACATTTTATATTCAATAAACACACACATACACAAACATATATGCACAGAGAGAGAGAGAGAGAGAGAGAGAGAGTGTGTGTGTGTGTGTGTGTGTGTGTGTGTGTGTGTGTGTGTGTGTGTGTGTGTGTGTGTGTGAGCGAGAGAGAGGTGTTGATTATTTAATTCCTAATTAAGTTATCTGGGAAATAATGTACATATGTCACCATTATCAGACATTCTTCCATGACGACTGTGACAGATCTTTTTTCATATCATGTCTTATCAGTCTACACCTCTAACTAAGCTCTTTATCTTCTACCTGGACTTTTGCTTCTATATTTGGTACCCATTCACTTTTTATCACTCAAGCAACCTTTTACTCCATCTGTTATCTTTTCTTCTAGATGTGTGTCCTATCCACTTCTATTTTTACCGTTTAATCAATCCTGCATAAATTATATTCGCCTATTTCCTCATCATTGTTAATCTCTTAGAGAGTTATTTCAAGTATTGCACTCTTCATTAATATTTATGCATTTTCGAATTTCTTTAAAAAGATTTTGTTAACTTCGCCGTTTCACCTCCGTACAGTATAACTAACAATATATATTCATTATATACTTAACATTTTAGGCATATTGGCAAGAGTTTTTCATTATACTTCTATTTTTGCTAAATGCTTTATATCAAACCGTTATACATCGTTTTATTTCAACATTCGTTGTGTTTTTCTTTAATGATATTATCTGTCCAAAATAAATGTATTTTAGGACTTCTTTTCGATATATAAATTCGTCTTCTATTTTAGTTTTTCAGAAAGTTTTAAATTGAACATTATTCATTATTTTTTTTTTCTTCTGTTCTTTCTACACTGAGATGTTTTACATATTTGTATCTTTTAACATTTCTTAGACTTTTTCCGATGATTACGACATTAGTAAAATATTGCCAGCAAATCGTAGATGGATTAAATAGTCTATATTTGTATTCACTTCCTTTTACTTTATATTATATCCTTTGTGTTTGCTTGAAACAAATATTTACTTTTAGTTTAAAATTTCGCAGAAAAGCATCTTTTTAAAAAAAAAACGGACGCGTGTTTTTTGTCGTGTTAAATGATGTATTGACAGCTTAAAGTTTGGTAAATTGAAATTAGGAGGAGCATAACTTAAATAAAATTACATAACGAATACAACGGAAATGCATAATATATATATATATATATATATATATATATATATCACTGTTAAAAAAAAACAAAAAAAAAACGGAATTTTCTCGAATTAAATGACCGATTTCCAACAAGATGGTTTCTGTAACAAAAAGAAAAAAAAAACGGAACGGAAAGTATATATATATATATATATATATATATATATATATATATATATATATATAACTACTCAGTAATCTTTATAAAATTTCAGAAAATATTTAAGTAGGTACCTCCAAAAATTCGGTGTACCTATGGTTTAAATGTATTTCTCATAAAGGAAAATCTTTTACGAAGCTTCCCCCCAGTTTCAATTGAAAGCTAAAGGATTCAATTTTCTAATTCCAGAAAAAAAATACTGTGGAGTATTTCAAACAGAAATTTGAATGATTTTTAGTCGTGCTTCCGAAAAACCAATCTAAACGGTCATTTTTCACTTTTTTTTTTAAGTAATGTAAACTAAACTTATTTTTTCGGTTTTGAAAATTCCGCTAAAACAAAATATACATTTCTGAAACGATACTTTGGTAATATTAGCAAATTTAAAGTTAAATTAATCTGTTCTGAAACAAATATCACTTACTTATAGCATAAAATTTTCTAGATAAACATTCCTTGACACGGACGCATATCTCTAGTAAATTTAACATTTCTTGGTAATTTGCTAACATTTCCTCAATAAGCATATTCGTAATTAAGTTTGTAATGTCAAAGTACTTAAAATTCAATAAAACATTAAAATTAGGTACCTCCAATAATTCGCTAAAAATACAGTATAGCCTGATGATAAAAGGCCCCAAACTTAATAAAAACAAAGTTTTAACCTCAAAATGTTTATGTTATTATTAAGAGGAAAGAACAAATTATTTTTTTAATTATTTAAAAAAAATCCTTCTTTTTAATACGTTCTAAATTTGGTTTTAAAATCTCGGGATTTTTTGCCAACTTTGTAAATGCACAAAAAATTCAAAAAATATAATGGGAGTCATTAAACTGTAGTAAGCTTTTCCAATTATGATGAGTAAATACAGTTTTATTTTAATAACAATATCCCTTGACCAATGTAAACAATATTTTACCAAGATTTTATAAAGAAAGAAACTTTTCAATGACCTGAATGATTTTTTTTTAAATCCGACAATTATCAGATATAAATAAGAATTCCTAACAATGTTTACACCGCAAAAATATCCTAAAATTGTCCGTACCAATTTATGGTCCCTGATTGACGCAAGAAAAACAAAATTTTTAATCAAAACTTCCAAGGTTCGAAAAAGGATAAAAAATTGTTACATACGAAAAATCCTTTGATATTTTCTCTTAATAATGAAACGAATATTTTGATAAAATTTTGTTTTTATTATGTTTTGTGCTTTTATTTCTTCATGTATCCTCTTTTTTAATGAAGTTCTGGAGTCTCTAATTTTAGGAAAAATATAATAAAATTTTAATTCAGAATTTTGTATTGTCCTCAAAAATCTAACGCGTAGGCTGGTCCAAAAATTCCCCGTAGACCACGGAGGCATAGAGTTTGACTAGTACAGCTGAAGACGAATCTCCAACTGCAGGATCTCTACCAACCGCCCCACGCGACCAGATGTAGCAAAGGCCGAATTTAATGTGGGTAAGACTCGGCCAAAAATTCCCTAGACCCTGTATAAAACGGTGTCTGGTAGTTATTTCCCGAGACGAGACTCTGCCATTCGACATAGCCTCGTCTGGGGATCCTCTCTGCCCGGACGTAGAGAGTTTGAACAGGACAGCTGAAGACGAATCTCCAACTGCAGGATCTCTACCAACCGCCCCACGCGACCAGATGTGGCACAAGGCCGAATTTAATGGGGTACCTGAGCTCGTAGACTCGGCCAAAAATTCTCCCTAGACCCTGTATAAAACGGTGTCTGGTAGTTATTTCCTTCTGCCCTTCGACATAGCCTCGTCTGGTAATCCTCTCTGCCCGGACGTAGAGAGTTTGAACAGGACAGCTGAAGACGAATCTCCAACTGCAGGATCTCTACCAACCGCCCCACGCGACCAGATGTGGCACAAGGCCGAATTTAATGTGGGTACCCGAGCTCGTAGACTCGGCCAAAATTCTCCTAGACCCTGTATAAAACGGTGTCTGGTAAGTTATTTCGAGACGAGACTCTGCCCTTCGACATAGCCTCGTCTGGGGATCCTCTCTGCCTGGACGTAGAGAGTTTGAACAGGACAGCTGAAGACGAATCTCCAACTGCAGGATCCTACCAAGTGCCCCACGCGACCAGATGTGGCACAAGGCCGAATTTAATGTGGGTACCTGAGCTCGTAGACTCGGCCAAAATTCTCCCTAGACCCTGTATAAAACGGTGTTCAGAAGTTATTTCCCGAGACGAGACTCTGCCCTTCGACATAGCCTCGTCTGGGGATCCTCTCTGCCTGGACGTAGAGTTTGAACAGGACAGCTGAAGACGAATCTCCGACTGCAGGATCTCTACCAAGTGCCCCCACGCGACCAGATGTGGCACAAGGCCGAATTTAATGTGGGTACCTGAGCTCGTAGACTCGGCAAAAAATTCTCCCTAGACCCTGTATAAAACGGTGTCCGAGACTCTGCCCTTCGACATAGCCTCGTCTGATCCTCTCTGCCTGGACGTAGTGAGTTTGAACAGGACAGCTGAAGACGAATCTCCAACTGCAGGATCTCTACCAAGTGCCCCACGCGACCAGATGTGGCACAAGGCCGAATTTAATGTGGGGTACCTGAGCTCGTAGACTCGGCCAAAAATTCTCCCTAGACCCTGTATAAAACGGTGTCTGGTAGTTATTTCCCGAGACGAGACTCTGCCCTTCGACATAGCCTCGTCTGGGGATCCTCTCTGCCTGGACGTAGAGAGTTTGAACAGGACAGCTGAAGACGAATCTCCAACTGCAGGATCTCTACCAAGTGCCCCACGCGACCAGATGTGCACAAGGCCGAATTTAATGTGGGGTACCTGAGCTCGTAGACTCGGCCAAAAATTCTCCCTAGACCCTGTATAAAACGGTGTCTGGTGAGCCGAGACGAGACTCTGCCCTTCGACATAGCCTCGTCTGGGGATCCTCTCTGCCTGGACGTAGAGAGTTTGAACAGGACAGCTGAAGACGAATCTCCAACTGCAGGATCTCTACCAAGTGCCCCACGCGACCAGATGTGGCACAAGGCCGAATTTAATGACCTGAGCTCGTAGACTCGGCCAAAAAATTCTCCCTAGACCCTGTATAAAACGGTGTCTGGTAGTTATTTCGAGACGAGACTCTGCCCTTCGACATAGCCTCGTCTGGGGATCCTCTGCCCGGACGTAGAGAGTTTGAACAGGACAGCTGAAGACGAATCTCCAACTGCAGGATCTCTACCAACTGCCCCACGCGACCAGATGTGGCACAAGGCCGAATTTAATGTGGGGTACCCGAGCTCGTAGACTCGGCCAAAAATTCTCCCTAGACCCTGTATAAAACGGTGTCTGGTAGTTATTTCCCGAGACGAGACTCTGCCCTTCGACATAGCCTCGTCTGGGGATCCTCTCTGCCTGGACGTAGAGAGTTTGAACAGGACAGCTGAAGACGAATCTCCAACTGCAGGATCTCTACCAGCGCCCCACGCGACCAGATGTGGCACAAGGCCGAATTTAATGTGGGATACCCGAGCTCGTAGACTCGGCCAAAATTCTCCCTAGACCCTGTATAAAACGGTGTCTGGTGGTCCCTTCGACATAGCCTCGTCTGGGGATCCTCTCTCCCGGACGTAGTGAGTTTGAACAGGACAGCTGAAGACGAATCTCCAACTGCAGGATCTCTACCAACCGCCCCACGCGACCAGATGTGGCACAAGGCCGAATTTAATGGGATACCTGGAGACTCGGCCAAAAATTCTCCTAGACCCTGTATAAAACGGTGTCTGGTAGTTATTTCGAGACGAGACTCTGCCCTTCGACATAGCCTCGTCTGGGGATCCTCTCTGCCTGGACGTAGAGAGTTTGAACAGGACAGCTGAAGACGAATCTCCGACTGCAGGATATCTACCAACTGCCCCACGCAGTCAGATGTGGCACAAGGCCGAATTTAATTTGGTATCTTTAGGGGTCGGCGAAAAATTCTCCCTAGACCCTTTATAAAACGGGGTCGGGTAGCTATTTCACCGAGACACCGAGACAAGACTCTGTCCTTCGACATAGCCTCATCTGGTGGTTTTCTCTGCCCAGTGGCAGAGAGTTTGACCAGCACAGCTGGAGACGAATCTCCGACTGCAGACCAACATACAGTATTTACTTTATGTGTATTATTTATGTGAATGGGGACATACCCATTTTCATCCATAGGTATGCTACAACAATTTATTTGCTCAGTTGCTTGTCCTGCTTGTAAAAAACACAGACCAAAATTTTCCTAAAAATGACGAATTAGCTAATACTTTCACAGCAGTATTTCAGATAGGTTTTAGTAGTTAATTCTAGTGTAGTTATATATATTTTTTAACTATTCTTTCTTACGTCTTGTAAAAATGCCGTTAATTCATTAAAACGACTGAATAATTAGTCTTCAGATATAAAAATAATGAAAATTATATAAAATTACCTGTGATGTATGTCATATTTGAACGTTGAAAGTCATTAAATATTCACAATGATACGAGTCGACATATAAAAAACATTATGCTAAAAGTTAAGACAATAAATGCCACACTGCACAAAAAAAAGAACCTCTTGATGAATTCAGTTATGCGCCATACGGGACACACGTGGAGACGATCATGTATCTGTCGGTACATAGACTGGCGAGGTAGATTTTTTCCCGCAGTAGGTTGCCATTTCTTTCTCTAGCAGAAAATAGAAACTGGTTTGTCCTTTACTCATAACTGAGGGACGGGGAGAAGAACAGGATTCATACCTTTACCAAGTAAGTAACTGATTCGACGGGAATTCGAACTCGGCTCTACCGATTACTCAGTCCGAGCCACTATCCATTGAACTACTAAAACTGTTTCCTAGGTCAATGGGAATATTTTGACTATCAATTCAGATTTGTACGCTTTTGTGTAAAAGAAAAGAAAAAAAATCACCAAAACGAGATGTTTTTCTAGGTCTTTGTGAATGAAGTTATTTTATTAGTTGCTGAATATTTCCATTAATGTGAAATGGTCGAGATGATAACATCAACTACAAAAGTGATTTATTATCAGCGACATATAAAAATAAAACCCAAGCAAAAAAAAAAAAAAGAGAGAGAGAGCGAGAGAGAGAGAGAGGAATAATTTAAATGACATCGAAGAAATAACAATGAACAGAGTCTTAATGGTCGCCCTACGTAAACGAGAGTCAAATGATTCGGACACATCTAAAACATTAAACAAGGTGAAAGAGATTAACTCCTTTTCAGATATTCCCTTTAGCCTAGGTGGGTTTATAGTTCGGACATTTTATTTCTGAGGAGAAACAAACCGTGCCTGAAATAAACTCGTTACAACTAGTTTTTTTTTTGAAGAAAAAAGAAAGAAAAAAGAAAAAAACTTAAAAAGAAAGAAGACGAAACCAACGAACGAAAGGAAACAAAACAAAAATGATTGCAAATATATAAAAAAAAAAAAAAAAAAAAAGCAATTATGTAGACAAAAAAATGGCTGAAAAGAAAGAAAGAAAAAATTTTTTTTCAAACTGAGGTTCACCTTGTACAAGGCCCAAGTGCCATTCCAGGTAGAGGGTTACAGTAAGCGGCAGTTTATGTGGATAAGATGTGAAGATAACGGTTAGGTCTAGACTCGAACAGTTTAAGATAGTAGTGATCGGGAAAAGATCCCTTTTGGGAAATGTTTCCACAGACCAGTGGTTTGCGGGAATAAGCTGTTCGAGGGGAACATACTTCTCAACAATGGAATACGGAAGGATTGAGGGTGGTTTGCTACAATGTGAATGACACAGACGGTCTTGATCGTGAAGGTCAAGCCTGGCGGAACCAAGGAATGCCATTCGTCCGAGCACTTTTCATGGATGTAGCAATTAAGCAGTGAAATGCTTGCAACACCCCGCCTATAAAAGACATCACCCACAAGGACTCTGAGACGCTTTTGAACCCTATCGAGTCTGGAAAGTGAGACCTGGGTAGCTCCTGCCCAAATATGACAACAGTACCCCATTTTCGGCCTGTTCTGGCTCTTGTAAAAGTAGAGAATAGAACATGGAATCAGGTATTTACTGGAGAACCGACCATCTTTCCCGTATCCTGAGCGATGGAACGAATTCCACTTAAGGTCAGGGGTGAGTTTAAGGCGCAATAGTCTCTCAAGGCACGGAGCTTCCTAGAGAGGACATCCATTCATCGTGACTGGTGGTAGTTCGGGGTCCGATGGGCAAGGATAGAATGAAAATGATTTGGTTTTAGAAAGAAAGTAAGATCAAAAGCAAGAAAGAAAGGAATAAAAAAAGAAATGACGGCAAAAAAAAAGACAGAAGAAATTAAATGATTTAGAAAGCAAGAAGGAAGGAAGGAAGGAAGGAAGGAAAAATTAAATGAGGCAGAAAGAAAGGAAGGAAGAAAAAACAAGGAAATAAAAAGGAATGACTGAAAAGAAAGAAAAAAGAAAGAAGAAATTGAATAATGTAGAAAGAAAGAAAGAAAGAAAACAAAGAAAGAAAGAAAGAAAGAAAGAAAGAAAGAAAACAAAGAAAAAAGAAAAAAGCAATATTTAGCATAAAGTAAGTAATATTTGATTCAAATCACATTAATTAAACTTTAAATCAGTTAATATTCCTCAAATAAAGTTTCAGAAAGTATATTCTATTTTTTGAAGATTTTTTTTAATAATGAGAATTGTTTCGTAATGGCGAACGGCTAAAATCAACGATTTTCGTAATTTCCAAACAAAATTCTTCCAGTGAATTTAAATTAGTTTTTAATTAATTTTGCTTAGTGGAAATATTAAATTTAATCTATTAGCTTGAAATTAAAACTAAAATAAAAGCTTCAAGAATGATTTTTTTTATTTTTAAGAATTCATTTTAAACCTTAGGTATCACGTTACTTTCGAGGTACCTAAATTTTGAGGAGAGATTTCTAGGTTCATTTTTCTGATGAGAAGATTAAATATGTTTAGTGATTCAAATGCGAATCTTCAAGGCAGGAAAAACCACCTTACCAGAAAAAAATGGTACAGTACAATTTTCCTACTTCCCATGTTGGTCTTTAAGCAAATTATGCAAAGGTTAGCCCTAAATATCTGCAAAGAAAGAAAAAAGAAAGAAGAAATTGAATAATGTAGAAAGAAAAGAAAGAAAGAAAGAAAGAAAGAAAGAAAGAAAACAAACAAAGAAAAAAGAAAAAAGGAAATAAAAAAGAATGACTGCAAAGAAAGAAAAAAGAAAGAAGAAATTAAACGATGTAGAAAGAAAAATGAAATGATTTAGAAAGGAAGAAAGAACTAATGCAGGAAAGATATGATTGAAAAGAAAAAATAAATAAAAAATAAAGGATTTAGAAAGAAAGAAAGAAAGAAAGAAAGAAAGAAAGAAAGAAAAGCAATGACAAGAAAAAAGAAAACGAGAAAGAACGAATAAAATGGTATTAGAAGAAAGGAAATAAGCAAATATTATTTGTCTTAATTCTAAAGTTCAATTTACATCCAGTGTTTTCGTAAAATGACGTCCTATCCGATTATCATATCAATCGTCGAATGCATCTGCAGGTAAATGTATTTTTAGAAAACAAAAATAAATTATTATTTACTTGGTGATTTTTATTAACATAAAACCCGAAACAAGATACGCAAATTACACCGTGTTAATAGTAAACAAAAAAGTATGCAAGAACTTCTAGAAAAGGTTTAAAGAAAGGCTAGAAAAAGGGACTAATCATCAATTATAAGAAGACAATCGTTCGCAAAAGGATAGCCAAGGAGGCAAGCTACGAAATTGAGACGTCAAAATCAAACAAGTATAGAAATGAAAATATCGCAGATGTACTTTTAAAAGTCGACAGCAAACATGGCACCGAAATCCGAAGACGCATTGGAATAGCGAAAGAGGCGTTCTAAATGCCAAGCTATTACTAAGAAACGGGAACAAAAGTGTTAAAGAAGTGCTGAGCTATATATATCAGTACAGTACTCATAAAGGAAGAGGTGATCTCAAGCAACAGAGATATGGTTTTCCAAAAAGGTACCCAGTCGAGCATGTGATTGACAAGGAAGTTTTGAAGAAAATGTTTTATTTGATTGATTTTTGTACGTCTTATCAACCGTTTGTAGGTTATGTCTAGCCGAAAGATTTGGGGGATTGTATGAAGAATTAGTTTCTTGCGAGGGAATATGGCATTAACCAGTATTGGGGAATAGTAATGATTTTTTTTTAGATACAAGTCCTACACTGTCTAACTCGTAGTTGGGGAGGAGAAGTGGTTACATTCCTTTGAGAAAAGGGTGTCTGTGACTATCACGAACTCGATTGGAATTCAAACCCGATTCTTAGATTTTTCACTCCGAGACACTGCCACACGACTCTCACTCCCTTAAGGAAAAAGGAAATAGTAGATACTTCTACTTAGAATCAGAAAGAATCAGTTGAAATGAGGAATGAAGATTTGGAGAATTTGAATTTCAAACGACACATTGAAGAAAGAAGGCTTAAAAGAAGCAGCAACCAATTCTACCAAACAAACTTCTGTAAATGAATGAGACTGGGAGAGACAAATTAAGTGAATCAACATTACTTAGAGCTATGCTGGAGAGGAAATTGTGGAGGGCTATAATAAGTCATGCCCTGAAGGAGACAGCATATAAGAATGTTTCGCATGATAAATTTCAAGCGTAAATCGATTCTATTTAAGTATCAATCCAGCTTCCGTATTTTTAGATTCGATCTAAACTTGTAAATTTGAAGTAGGTACCACCACTGATTCGCTAAAAAATTAGCATACCGAGATGAAAAAATACCTCAAACTTAATAAAAATAAAATTTCATCATCAAAATCTTTATGTCATTATTGAGAGTTAAGACCTAAAGATCTTTTGATTATTAAATTATATTTTGCTTCCTTTTTAGAACCTTCGAAATTTTGGTTAATTTTTTTTTTTTTTTTCGTCAGTGGTGAGTTAGGTGTTTAAAGATTAATATAGGGAATTTAGCCACTCAAAAAGTCTCTAAATCCCCTATATTAATCTTTAAACACCTCACCCACCACGATGAAAAACACATTGATTTGGAAATTCTCGCAAAAATCAAATAATTGTTGGATTTTACTAAAACTTTCAGGAATTATTCACAAAATAATTATATTATTTTAGAAATGTTCTTTTGGAAAACCTTGGTAAAAAATATTTTTTTAAAATTTGTTGCTCTCCACTTATTTAAGTCTATGAAATTTCGAGAGATTCTATTTTGTAGAGCTTAATGTTTATATTAGTTAAAAGCACAATTCCTTGGAGAATTTAAATTATCAATTTCATTTTGTAAAACAGGATGCCCAGTTCCCGAAAATCTGCACTGAATCTTAAAACAATAAATGAAATAGAACATAATTTAATTAGAAAAACTTTTAATTGTTTATATCACTAAGATATATTATGGGCATTAGTGTCTTAAGAAAAAATTGTTGATGAATAATAAATTAATTAATAAAAGAATCGTTTTCATTTTTCTTTTAAATTTAATTATAATAATTTATAAAGTTTTAAAACTTTTAAAATTCTGTCTTACTTTGTAGAGATTCGCTGATATCATTATTAAGTAAAAAAATATACTTACTGACCAAAAATTGAAAGTCTTAGTACAATTTATTGATCACCAATATTTTCAAAAGAATTTTGATTTTTTTTTGTGCATAAACATGCCTATTTTTGAAAATATGGAAAGTTCATATACAATATTATCAGAAAATAAAACCCATAATTATAATAAATTTAAAGGCAAAGGACCTAAAATTCAATAAAACATTTAAGGAGAATATTTTCTTAAATTTTAACATTATTGGGTAATTAAAAATATTTTTTTAAAAAAACGCTTATGTTATACTCCTCAAGTAAATTTTACAGATATGTCCAATATTTATATAAACTTCCATCTGTCAGTCAAGCTGTCAACCTGTAAACACCTTAAATAAATAGCTACCACCGTGTTAAAAATGCATTTCTGCAATATTTAGCATAAAGTAAGTAATATTTGATTCAAATCACATTAATTAAACTTTAAATCAGTTAATATTCCTCAAATAAAGTTTCAGAAAGTATATTTTATTTTTTAAAGATTTTTTTTTAATAATAAGAATTGTTTCGTAATGGCGAATGGCTAAAATCAACGATATTCGTAATTTCCAAACAAAACTTCTTCCAATGAATTTAAATTAGTTTTTAATTAATTTTGCTTAGTGGAAATATTAAATTTAATCTATTAGCTTGAAATTAAAACTAAAATAAAAGCTTCAAGAATGATTTTATTTTTATTTTTAAGAATTCATTTTAAACCTTAGGTATCACGTTACTTTCGAGGTACCTAAATTTTGAGGAGAGATTTCTAGGTTCATTTTTCTGATGAGAAGATTAAATATGTTTAGTGATTCAAATGCGAATCTTCAAGGCAGGAAAAACCACCTTACCAGAAAAAAATGGTACAGTACAATTTTCCTACTTCCCATGTTGGTCTTTAAGCAAATTATGCAAAGGTTAGCCCTAAATATCTGCTTAGCATTAGTTGACCTCCTAAAGCTTTGATCGTTAAACTCTTAGATATAAAGCGTTCTTTGTCCTGACTTAGCATTCAGAAGCGCAGAAACGATATGAAAGAAAGAGAAAGGGCGTGTGTGAAGCACAAAGTGAAACAGGAGAAAGTAAATGTAGAGGAAGACAAAGAAATAAAAGGAAGCAATTGGAAGAACAAAGAGAAACAGTAGAAAAATGATTAAAAAAAAACGAAAAGAAACTGAAAAAACAGGAACCATTAAAACAAAAACAAAAACAGAGAGAGAGAGAGAGAGACGGCGATAGAGATTGAGTGGGGTGGGGTGGGGTGATATAAAAAAAAAAGAGAAATAGAAAAGAAAAGAATAAAGAAGTAAAACGCGAGTTAGAAAATAAAAAAAAAACAGGGAGGGGAAAGTTAAAAAGAAAGCGAATAATATACAATGGACTGCTCCTCTCGTAAAAAAATGGGGATTTTTTTAGGTTGGTGGAGAAATCATTTTTGTAGGTTAGCATTTAAACCTTCCATAAGGCGCGACATTTGTCAGAATAAAAAATATATTAATTTTTCATTAACTTAGAAAAGGGGACCCTGTTTATAATATCGATACAATGCATCTATTCCTAATTTTTTACAGAGTTATGTGAGCATAAATGCAAAAAAAAACCCCTAAAAAACCTTTGTTTTTTTACAAAAAACATTTCCTTCTTTTTTTAATCGAATTCACCCCATGCAAGACAGTAGAGCCACTGAGATACAAGGGATTAAGGGGTATGAAAGAATTAGAAATCAGGGACATATAGCTAAGGATCGAGAACAAATCAAGAGTAATCAGAAGGTCACTAGATAGCAACTAACATTGTCATTACATTTTTTGCAGATTAACGTTGGCTGAAAAGCATGGAGCCGGAAGACAGTTCCACAAGTGAGAAGTATGAGAAAAGAAACTGTTAGCATAGAACTTACGATTACATCGAGCCAACTCATTTATAAATTGGTCATCGCCAATTCAATAGCGAAGAGCGATATTTATTTGTACAAACATAATAACGTCATGTAAAATAAAATTAAAAATAATGAAAGCCTTAAAAAAGGAAAAGCTAATATTCAATAATATTAACTACAAACACGGCCACAATGTACTAACAGTGTTCGAAAAATAAAACATCCCTATAACTCTAGAAACATACAAACAACCCATACACCCAGTTAAAAAGCAAAAATAAAATCGTCCTTGATGATGACAAAAAGTATATCTGAAAGCGCTCGGAATTACAGAACAATTTGACAGTTTTCTATACACCCTGTGTCCAAAAGAGAAAACATTTGTTCGATCACAAGAAAAATTAAATAAAAAGCTTAATCGCAGTATCTTTTCTATCATTTTTAATGAGACATGTATAAATGACGGATTGCTGCCTAAATACACAATTATTTTTCATTTAAAAGAAGTTATTATGCTCCACCGACTGCGCATGTGTTTTCGAAAAAATACCAGCGCAAAATTTTTTTAAAGAAAAGATAAGAAAGTTTTAAAAAGTCGCGAAATGGAAAAACTGAGAAAACCAAAAAATAAACAAAGTTAAAATTGAAAAACAATGATTTTCCGAGGTTTGACGATGTAAAGAGACAACCATGGGCTTCTGTCAATAGGCAGGGTTTCTCTATCTATCAGGGTAGCCTTTTAACTGCGCAGCTAAAAACTGCGCTGTAAGCACCGGATTATGGCCCCTGGAGATATAAACAGTTTGGTAAACACAAGAAATCTAATGCTCTCATGCTATAACCGAGATTATTTTATCCCTGATGCAGACAGACACACCCGACTCATACCCGACACATTACAAGCGCATGAGAAGTGTTGAAGCCCCCCAAAATACAAGAAGCAATTCTGTTGATCCTGCGAGATCACGTTTACACTAATATCCCAAAGAAATTGTTTGTATTATTTACACTGGAACTATTGCCCTCGTTTTTGTTAAATATCGCAAATTTTCAGCCGCTTTGCCCTCCGGCTTTCATTAAGTGATTGTCGATCTGGGTATTCAAATACCTGATGAAGTCCGGATGGCACAACGGCTGAAACCTTGTGATAATAACAGAAAACTTGAAAACTTTAGTGTAAATAAAGTAAACAATGATAATTCCTCAGAAATTCAGAGAAAAAATATTGAAATTAATTCTCTTTGCGCTATGTCTTAAAGGCCTTGTCACTGATATGTCAAGACGGAAAACAGTAATGTTTTCTCCCATAATTATCTTATCTGTTCAATTAGAGAAAACAAATCAAAATGGTTGTTATATCCATTGCCAATTTTGACAAACAGACATCAGGTGTATGTTGGTACATGAATAAGTTAACGATGAGAAAAAATTGCACAACAAATTACATTTTATTTTTCAACATAATCTCCTTCCTTGTCAACGCACTTAATTCGATCGCTCACATTAATCTCATCGACCAGATATTATAAAGGAGACATTTCAGATCAAAATTCATCATATAACGCTGTCAGGCTACGAACTTATTGACTAAGCCTCACGGAGAGACGTATATTTCAACTAAAAAACTTCTTTTATAAATATTTGGGTAAATATAAAAACTACTCAAGTATGGGTGTCCACTAAGAATAACGTTTAAAGTGATCAAATCTGTTGGATTAATAAATATAAATATTTATTACTTCTTCAGAAAATTACTTCGTTTATATTTGGATACAAAACCGAGAAGATAGGATAATTTCAAGAGTCTATATCAAGAAGAATTTCTCTATTCAGCCTTGCCTAATCATATATATATATATATATATATATATATATATATATATATATATATGTTTCGTTAAAGACAAGGTACTGCAATTAATCTTTAGGTTATAACCCAACATATTAAACCATTTTGGAATCTGGCTGACTCTGTGCGCAAATTAAAATAATTTCTAAATGGATCCAGACCTGCAATCCTGAAATTTTGGAATTCCAAATTCTTGCTGTAATTGTTTTTGGTGATTTTTTAAAGTGATTTTTTGCAACAATTTTTTTTGTACGATATCAATTTTTATAACTTGGAAATAAATATGGGAATAATCGATTGCTGTTGTTTTTCAATGCATATCAATGCATTTTATCAGGCAATTGTCTAATAAATAAAGACAGAGCAGCTACACAAATATGGATGTCCACTAACGTTTAAAGTGATCAAATCTGTCGGATTAATAAATATAAATATTTATTACTTCTTTAGAAAATGACTTTGTTTTCATTGGATACAAAACCGAGCAGATATGAATGCTCCGAGAGTCGGAGAAAGATTTGCGTTTATAAGGCACTATTCGACTTTGCTTGATCGGCGACATCGTCCGAAGCTGAGTCGGAAAAGGAAAATCTAAAACTTATTTTTTTAAATGACATTTCGTTTATTGGGACGTATAAAAAGTTTATTTCTGACGTGTCACATGCGATATACTGCACCATACGGATACAAGCATGTGACAATAAATTAAGTGCGCATTTACGTAAAAAGAATGGACACTAAACTTTCTATTCAAATTGAGAAAAGGTGCAAAATTTATCAAAATAAACACATTTGCATTCAATAAATTGTTGCAACGGTTGGAAAAATTAACATCAATATCGTCAACACGCGACCTGCGGGTCACGTTAGCTATGCGAAGAGATTATTTGCAGCCCTCGATCAAGGTTGAGCTGAAATGACATCTGTCGTTTCCGGTGAAGGCCGAAAGGTCTCAGATATTGTCACAGGTGAAAATTAATTGCTGTGTTCACGATTTGCTTTGTGACGCTGACCGGGCTGCATTTTACATCAATCAATCGCAGATTTAAATTTCTATTATTTTTCCATTGATTTTTTTTTTTATGACAGTTTATATCTTTAACGACATTTTTGGTGATATTATTTTTATAATTATGAGAAAATAAGAAAAATAAGTCGGACCCTTATTAGTTGGATAGTAAGAAACGAAAAGAAATGATATCCTAAAAATCACAATCTTTATAAAATTCAGAAAGGAAATGCTGCTAAGAAAGAAAAAAAAAGAAATATTGCGATGGAAATTGTTCTGATGAACTGTCCTCTATATACCTAGACTATAAATTTAAGCGCAATACTCGATTGGCGAGAAGATCTCATCATTTTCCAATTGAAAAGGTTAGATGTCACCGTAAGTTCTATGCTGACAGCTTCTTTTCTCGCACTTCTCACTTCTATATTTCTCTTCCGGCTTCTTGCTTTCCATTCAAGTTTGATCTTCAAAAATTCAAATGCAATGTCAATCGTTATCTCCTCTCAGCTTAATTCTTGTTCTTTTATTCTTCTCTTTCCTTGATAAAGTTTTCTTTTTCTCATATTTTCTCACACGCAGTAACTCCCTGCGTCTTAGTGGTTTTGTTGCCATACATGCGGTGAAATGATTAAAAATTTAAAAAAAATTTTCTACCTATTAAATTTGTTTTTATCTAGGAACATTTCTTTTCTTCTTTTTTTTATTTTTTGTTCACGTGGCAACATTTTTTGTTCTGCCTGTTACAGTTTTTTGTATGTATGTATGACTAGTGAGTTAACTCAAATGACTTAACTCCCTTTATAGTCCACCAATAGAAGGTTAACCAATCAGAAGACGTAGAATATTCAATCCGTCGTGTCCGGCGGCCATTTTTGTTCACTCTACCCGAATGTCCAGTCCAGCTTGTCAGGCGAAGAGAACCAGAAGGACGAACTATGCTCTGCTACTTTTATCGAAATATCCACTGCTAACCTGAACAACTCTTTCCTACTGTCTTCGAAATATTCACTGCTAACATCTGGATTCTATACTCAAAGACGACCGTCATGATGAATAACACTGCCTAGCAACATTTGTTTTCTACCATGCAACATTACTTCAACAGATTCATGGACTTTTATACCTGAAACAAAACTATGTTGTGCTCCAATAAATTAAGCGGTCAGTCTAGTTACAGCAAATTTCCACAATATATCAACGCCGGCCAAGATTTTTCCAAAATATTAATTGTTTTCAATTTCATGTTGTTCTGGTTTGTGCTGAGACATTTTGTCATCATGGTCGATTCTGCCTTTAATAATCTGATTATTATTTGTAGTCTTATTCGAACCACAATGTTCTTCTTGCTTGTTAGGTTCACATTGAATCCACAGGGGTTGGTAATTAATTTTCTATGTTTTGGGGATATCTCACATCAGTTAATACTCACTAGTGTTATTCAAGTCATATACTTTTGTTCAATGTAAGAAACGGACAAACGACACAAATGGACGCTTTAATCCGCTGGATAATCCAATCCACTGGATAATCCAGTGATGAAATTCTGGAGACTTAAATCTAATGCCGGTACTATGAATCAGATGGAATTGTATGGATGTCTTTTTGAGTATCCTTTCTTTCTTAATCAGATTATATAAATAATGTCCTCATCTTAAAAATTCGGATGAAATCAGCATAGATATTTCCAACTCCTACTTATGAGTTCTTGCCAACCTTTTCTGGAATCTCCAATTTTTTTAATTTCCACTCTTCTGTCTTTAGGACGCTTCTAAATGCGACACGACCAAATAGCCCACAGATTCTTCTGTCATGTTTCTTTTTCGCTTTTTTTTTTTATCCTGGGATCTTTTGGCAGAGTCACGCCTACAGCCTGAAAAATGTTATTTTCTTTCTTCACAACTAAAACGTTTCTTTATACACAGGTGGGGCGGTTGGTTTGTATATAAGCCCTAATGTATTTATTTTCTAGGACAGTTACTGGTTTATGCTAAAACCATTAGTTTCCATGGTTGAACCCAAGCTATTTAGACTGTTCCCAGGACATCATTTTCGTTAACTGCTCGTTCATAATTTGATATTCGCTTTTGTCCAGCTTACAACATACACTATTTATGCAGTTTGCAATCTTAATTTTTCACCACAAATACCGTTGTCTTATGTTTGCTTAGATTTTGACTATTTTTCTTTTGGTATAATTAGTCCAGATACATCTTTTTCTGGCTTTCAATGATTAAGGAATCAACTCCTATATTCAGGGCTCATTTGCATAATCATATTCATCACTGCTTGTCTGCAATATTCTTTTAAATTATCCGTGTATTTTTTCTATTTCTCAGTTTCAATTGCTTGTTTTCTCCCTCCATTTATTCCGTATTTGTCGTTTTTTTCTTTATTACTGACCCGTGAAATGTTTTTCATGATACTTAAATGCTCTGCTGTGTGTATTTAGCGAAAGCCCTTCTTTGAAGTGCCAGATAAAAATTAGAGTTTTATTTGGGAAAGACACTAGGATAATCCGCAACACTTAGTGGAAATAAGCCGCCTGCACTGCAGATAAAAATAATAGTTAAGAAAGTACACAAAAATAGAAGGACGAGTAAGAAAAGGACTTTTTTCTTCACCGAATTTATTTATACGGCAACATGATGCTAAGAGAAGTAGGAGACCTACCAGGATTTATTATAATCCATAATCTTCCCAACATAAGATACACGGATGGCACCGTGCTGGTGTCGGGCTAACAAAGAAAACTGCAAAGTCACTAAGAGAAGTTAAGAAAGGAAAGCGAGAAGAAAGGACTAACGATAATAAAATAGAATGTATAATTGTTAATAACAATTTAAAGAAACAAAAATATAAAGAATCATCCAAATCTTGATATCGCTTTTATTTTTTTATCATTTCCCCGCAAGCAAAACGACAAAGCCACTAATAAGTTTGTTTTTTTTTTTGGTGGGGGAGGTATAAGAATAAGAAAAAATTATTAAGGAGCAAGAGGCAAAACAAGAACAATGTTAATATAACGATTGACATTGTATTTCACTTTTTGAAGATCAAACTTGATTGGAAAGCAAGAAGATGGAAGAAAGGTTCCACAAGTGCTAGAAACGAAACTGTTAACATAGAACATATGGTTTTATTTATCCATTTCGACTGTAAAATGATGAGATCTTACCAACAATCTAGTACTAAGTTTAAATTCAGTCTAAGTACCATAGAGGATAGTTCAAATATATTTTTGTATTGTTAAAATATCCTTTCTCTTGACACGGTCTCCAGATATCTTTGCAATCTGTAAAACCAACTTAACTTCTTCCATTGCTACCAATGAATTATCTGTTCCAGTCTATCTTCCTTTTGTCGCAAAGATTCTATGATACATATGCATAGCCATGGCGTTTATATCCGGGAAAATCTGCCAATGGCAAAAGAATTGTGCCTTGAATCTATTACTTTTTCATGTGCTTTCGACTTTCTTTATTGCACTCTGTTATCTCTTTTCCTTTACCGTTTCCCATCTTCTCGGGACTGCAGTATATTGGACATAATTTCTGACCGTATAGAAATAGATTTCTCTATCCTCATCGGCCAACATTTTTGTATTTGGTGATTAAAATGCTCATCATGAAAAGTGGCTTAAGCTTTTTAATGTAACTAACATTACCGATATTCAAACTTTCAATCTTTTCATCTCTTACGAAAATATTGGATTTCCTTACTCGCTTCCCTAATCAATTTGATCAACACACATCCTCACTTGATTTTTTCCTTACCTCCTATCTTAGTTTCGTAAATGTCCTCTTGGCAATTCGGATCATAGTATAGTATCTGTTGATATTTAGTTTTAGTCGTCTATTAGACAGGAACCTCCTATTTATAAAACCTCTCTTCACACAATTTGAGGTGTCAACAACTGCTGATAAAGCAGAATGCTTTGCTCGTAAATTCTTTTCAAACTCTACTCTTGACTCATCTGGAGCATCCGTGCCTGACCTTCCACTTAGACCTGAGTCTCTGTTGAGTGATATGTATATAACCCCTTCCATGGTTTCTCTTATTAATCTGGATCCCCACAAAGCATGTGGATCTGATGGGATCCCTGCAATAGTTCTTAAGAAATGTACCCTCGAACTGGCTCCTATTCACTCTAAACTGTACAATAAATGCCTTGATGCCTCTTGCTTTTCTGCTTGTTGGGTCCCCACCCTGTTGTTCCAGTTTTTAAAAACTCAGGTGAACCGTCTGACACTTCGAACTATTGACCCACGAGATTTCTACCTTGTTTTGGAAAAGCACTTGAGGCTCTAATCAATGCTGAATTGGTTAAGCAACTCACATTGCAGGGCATTTTTTCAGACAAGCAATATGGCTTTTGTTTCTCTAGATTAACTGCTGATGTATTAATGATTATTGCAGAAAGAGTCTGTCAAGCTTTAGATAAGAATGGTGAAGCTTGGGCTGTTGCTTTGCATATCTCGAAAGCGTTTGACAGGGTTTGACATACCAGTCTTCTTCATAAGTTAAAAAGGTATGCTATTTCCGTACGAATTTAGTCTTTCTTATTAAATTGCGAATGTTGTCCTGAATGTCTACGTTTCCAGATCCTTTTGCATTAATGCAGGTGTCCCCACCCCCAGGGCTCTATCCTTGGACCGACGTTGTTCTTAATGTTCTTGATAGCTAGGCTTTAGGAATTTAAGCGCAGTGCTAGATTGGCAGCAAGGTCTCATCAATTCACAATTGTAACCGTAGGTGTAACCGTAAGTTCTATGTTAACAGTTTTTGTTTTTGTTTCGCATTTATCACTTGTGGTTCTCTTTTCCAGCTTCATGCCTTCCATCCGACTTTAATCTTCAAAAATTTAAATCCAATGTTTAAATCCAATATTTAATGTCTTCTTGATTGCTCTTCTATTGTACTCACTCCTTAATAATGTTTCTCTTTTTTCTTATTATTTCACACTCGGTAACCCCTTATGTCTTAGTGGCTTCACTATTGTTATGGAGTGGTTTCACAGTGGAGGCTTGTTTTTGTACTAAGTCGGGCCTAAAATAAGTTCGACGTACAAAACGTTAGGAACTTGATATAATAGCTATAACGCAGAGTAATCTCGTTGTGGTGGCTGATACTTTAGTATCCGACTAACGGTCGTCCGGCATCGACTGACTGACCGACCCACTCAGCGACTCATCGTTACTCTTACTACTCCTACTTATTATAGGTGGGAGAGTCTATTAACTATAGAATAGGTGTGTTCCATTATAACATCTATCTTACATGTGGTGAAATGATTTTAAAAAAAAAGTAGGTATTATCAATTTGGTAGATTCTTCTTTTAAAACTGGTTCTGTTTTGCTGCCAGGCCTGGAAAGCTTGCAGAGACCAATCCTGCTGGATTTTGATGGGGTGGGGTGGGGTGTTGCGGGGTGGCGGTATATAATCTCATGATTCAAATATATGAGCATTGAAATAAAGAGCTCCAAAGGACAGCATATTGTGGCGAGCCATGATCGACTACGTCCTGAAGGGACACGGCACATAAAGAAGAAGAAAGCGATAGAATATGTGCAATCGAGGAAGAAACATGTTTTCTGAATGATATTTTAAATATTAGCGACTTGAAACATTTTACAACTATCAGCTATTTCACGGGTGTTAAAAGCGGGTACGCTAAAAGTGTATACAGTGTAACCCGGATATAAGAGAGATTTTCTCTGGTCCCAAATTAGAGCCTGTGTTAATGTATATATATAGACCAAACCCGGATATAAGAGAAACCCGGATATAAGAGATTTCTTCTCCGGTCCCGACAACTCTCTTATATCCGGGTTACACTGTATATATATATATATATATATATATATATATATATATATATATATATATATATATACACAAATAAAATAAAGAGGGTGTAAATAGCAAGGATAGCAAAGCAGAAAAATATCATTCATCGTAGATTGGCAGATGCAAAAATATAACAAAAAAAAAGAAACTACAAAAGGCTTTCAGATCATTGGAGGACAAAACATAATATTTGCACAATGACTACAAAAAAGCGGATAAAAATAAAACTTTTTTGTCATATTTTGTTTGCTGGTCATAACTTTTCTTCTTCTTCTTCTTCTTCTTATTATTATTATTATTATTATTATTATTTTTAAATCCTCGACCTTATATTTATTCCCCTATTTTTTTAACAATGTGTTTCGTTCACTTTCTTTTATTAGGCACTAGCAGTAGAGCCCGGCGTTGCCCGGGGATGTAACAGTAAGAGATAGATCAAGTATCGACCATCATAAAGACTGAAAAATAAAATTGACAAAGATTATTGTTTAAGGTTGACGGACACGCATGTCTTAATTAGGTGGATTTTTTTTCTTTTTTTTTTTTTACGAATTGGTCAAACCCAAACTCAAACAAAAACATTGTTTTCAATCTACCGATTGAATAGAATTTTATTATAAACAATTGTCTTGTAAATGGAATTTTTAAAGCATTCTGAATGTAACAATAAAGAAAAAAGTGTGCAAGACAATAAGAAACACTACCTGCCAAAAAAAAAAGTGAAGTTTTGTTGAAATCAGTTGAAAAATGTCGGAAATCCGATCCCATATATAAATGAACACACACACAAAAAAAGAACCTGGCTTTTATAATAAGTATAACTTGATATGAGTTGTCCCCCTTTCATTCTCGCGATTAATCGTGTTTTCAAATTGATTTCGTGCAAAAACAATTGTGTTTTTCCAATTTTTTGGCGCTGTTAGAACTACCGCAAGGTAATTTTACGTAGTTCTGTGAAGTTTTGTTGAAATCGGTTGAAAAATGTAGGAAATCCGATCCAGTATATAAACGTACACACACACACACACACACACACACACACACACACGCACACACTCTGCGTTTTATAATAAGTAAGATTAATTAACTCACTAACGGCCTTCATAGTTCTTTTTTCTTCTTCTTCTTCTTCTTCTTCTTCTTATTATTATTATTATTATTATTATTATTATTGTTGTTGTTGTTGTTGTTATTAACTTCCCGGCCATCTTTTTTTTATTCCCACTCATCCCATGTAATATTTCTACTCTTTTCCTTTTGCCACTTCTATTAGATGTGTGTCTGTTTTGTCTTAACGTCTAACAGAAGGACAATATAAATTTTGTTTGGGGTTGTAAAGCGCTTAAAATAACAAATGACAGAGATGTCTGATACATAAGGGCTGACAGCTATTCACATTTGTAACTTTTTTATAGAAAAGCAAAGGTCAAGAGAAAAGAGAACTTATTTGACATATATGTCCTATTGGGCAAATTACGACAGATCAAACATTTTGAGTTCTTTTCATTGTGGTCTTCTTAAGATATTTCTCTACCCCAGTTATCTATCTATCTATCTATCTATCTATCTATCTATCTATCTATCTATCTATCTATCCGTTTTTCTTTTCTTTCTGCTATTACGACTGCAGACGAACCTTTAGAACCTTTCATAGATTTATTTTTAGGCTTTGGCGTCAAATCCGACCCACTATAAGCACACGGGTTTATTCTTTACCCTTTAAGTATAAAAAATAAATCATATGAATGTCTTCATACAAAGTCTTAATATTTACTTGACTACTCATTACTTTTAGATTTGTTGATTGCATTTAAAATATAGTAATAGTAAATTTGCGCTGGGCCCTTACAACTTCTATTATCAGAGTATGGGAGAATGTCTAATAACAAAATTGTTGGAAAGAAAAAGATAAAGAATCTAAATGAAATCGGTTAAATTAAATAAAATAAAATAAATTAAAAAAAATTCCCAGCATCCCTCGTTCGTGCGCATGTGTAGTCGCACCAATATAACAAATTTAAGCCAATGAATTCCTAAAAGATGAAATGCGTAACAAGAAAACTTTTTCCACTTTGTTACTGATACACACGCACACACACACACACACACACACACATAGTAAAAAAAGGAAGAACAGTAAGATATATAATCCGGTGTTCTTAATGATATTTTTAGTTTTACAAAACAGTGCTCAATGTAAATTTACAGAGCATAAATATTATAAATTAACTGATTTAAAAATATGGTTTCTTCGCTACACAGGAATTACCATGTTTCAAAAACAAAACAAAAACTTCAAATTCAATTATATTAAATTAAAAGCATTAGTTCTGTTTCACCTTCAAGGGAATTTTGGAAAAATTTCCAAAATTCGCTTGAAGATGAAAACAGAACTAATTTGCACAATTTACATCATTCGGGATATTTTCAGAATCTTTATTGTCATATACACGACGTTTCGGCCATTGTATGCTCCGACGTTTTTCAGATAACATACGTTGGAATTTCTTACCGAACACTTTTTATTTAGTCCGCTGGGTTAGATTGGTCTTGTGGAATCTTCCACATTAGACTTCCACCCCTTTCAGAAAGGTGTATTCTTCCCTAAGAAAAAGCCTTAACCAATCACCACTTCGTTTCAGTAAATTCAATCTTCTATTGGTTAAAAAAACACTAAACTGTAGCAAAGTCTAAACAGATCCTTTTCCCGCCGAAGCTCACTGGAGCTGATTTTTAGACACCAAAGACTATATAAACAGCCGCATGACTCAATTCAAGTCAGTCAGTCATCAAGTTTCGAGAGATGCTACCAAACTCCACGCATGTCAATTCATTGACATCACTTCAAAATTCTCAACAAACTCAACACAGCACTCAATCGACCATTGTCCGTGTGGTAATCAAATTACAATTGACTTAAAAAGTGAACGTTTTCACTACACAAACAGTAATTGTACAATTCATCAATTTAGCCAAACAGTTAAAGGCAAACAACCCTTCACAACTTAAATTCTAACAAGTAACACACATATACACACTAATATTTGAATGAACACATTTGAGATTTTTCCTTGCAGAAACCAAATTATTTTAATTTCACTAACAAATCAAAACCATTAACTTTTATTGACCAAATTTCTGCATGAACATTCTTCATAACCTTGTCTCAATTGCCACAATCAACAAACATTCTGTTATCCTTGCATGTATATCTATTGTATATATAAAAAATCTCTTTATTGTTGGATCTCTAACCACTGTGTTTTTAGTAATTTCTTGCAATACAAATTGTCCTTATATTCTTTATTTGATCTACGTGTTGTGGGATAATGCATAATAAGCACGCATAATCTTTGCCTTACATAAATTTACCTTCTGATACATTTTCACTCAGCTACAGCCTGCAAAAAGCTAATCCCACGTACCATGCGTTTTTCTGGGTTTTTGTTTTTGTTTTTTGGGGTTTTTTTGTTTTTTTAGAGATCACAGTTTTAGTTATTTCCCTTTAGTAACTGAATTCTCTATGATTTTGTTCCTCCTGCTGTGGCCAGGTATTGAACTCGCAACTTATAAATTCCAACGTACACCACCTGAAGAGGGTCAGAGTGTACAACGACCGAAACGTCGTGAATATGGCAATAAAGATGAAGACAACAGTGTAAAGTTACAATACCTCATCTCAGAAATATAGACAGATATATTTTAGAGCGTTCGTAAATTAAAATTTTAACTTAATATTTTCGCTGCAATTTTTACTTCTATTGATAAATACATGTTGCCAAGAAAATTAATGTTAAAATCATTACATTTACCTTTATTTATTTGAGTTAATTTATTTCATATAAAATAAAATAAAATAAAATACATAAATTAACCCAAATAAAAAAAACAAATGACTCCCGCCAAAATAAACGTCAGAATGGACTACCCACAATGCACTACTAACCCGTATATATATAAATAGTCGAGAAAAAGCCAACACACGTGGCCTGACGATTACGTCTAACATGAAACAGCCTGTCACCTTTGAGTGTTGACTTCAATGTTCATTTTTACATTTACATATGCTCTATCTCTGATATTGAAGACTTTATCCCATAAATTTAGCACACCTTAAAACAATATATATATATGTGTGTGTGTGTGTGTGTGTGTGTGTGTGTGTGTGTGAGTCTCTGTGTGTGAATAAACAAAAAGACAAGAGGAAAACTGCATATAGTTTTAGCCGACGCGATTCATCTACTGCGGACTTTTGTATGGCAAAAAACGAAAATAATTTATTTGAACAAATAAACAAAAAACAAAATGTGGTTAATAACTGGAAGAATTTAGAATGGCTCATATACATTCATTGATTCAACTGAAAAATAACGTCATTTACTTTCATGTTTGAAGAGAAATTTTCATATGTAGAAATATTGTTTGGATTGTTGTAAAGACGTGTTGAATTATATTCTTTTGATTACTTGATATGATATAGTTGTTGTGTATGTTGGCATGGGAGAGTAGTGATTCGTTTAGGAAAGGTGAGATTGGGAATAAACCGACGCGTAGATTAATATCTGGATAATATTCAATGACGGCACTCTCGAGGATTTTCCTTCTGAGTGATTTATTTTATTTTCTAAAAAAAATTGTAAAATCTGAGAATGTAGATTAATTACATTTACTGGCCTGAATATTCGAGAAAATTCGTAGAAAATATGCGTTATCCGACAGAAATCAAACCTGCATTCCTATACGGAAACCGTCATTTGACCCGACGTGCTGTACCATTCAGCTAGAGAGAAGCGTCTGGTTAGCAAAGTTGTAAACAATGATAACATATATATTCAAGTCGGTAAATGTAATTAATACTGTCTATTTAAAGAAATAACAGAGCATTTACTTAAAAAATTATAGCTATAAAAAATAACGTATATACAGTAAACATATTAAATAATTGTCGGACTTAATCCATTTCATTGTATGTTGTCGTTGTTTACGTTAAGATACGTTTCGTGAGCAGGTATACGTCTTACTTACAAAAGAAAATGTGGAGAAAATGGAAGAAATTATGAATAAATTTTCAACTTAATATAGATGCTTCCTTTAGTGTCTGATATTGTCGGGCATGGACGTCGCTTGTTACAAAACTCGACATGTTTATATACGGACAAAAAAAAATCAAAATTCTTTTAAAAATATGATCGTTGAAATGTAGTAAGCTTTTGCATTTTTTATTAATAAATACAGTTTCAATTTAATTACAAAATCACTTGACTGCTCCATATCAATACAGAATTTTAAAAGTTTTGAAAGTTTATAAATTATTCTAATTAACATTTTTAAAAATGAAAACAATTCTTATAAAAATGTATGATTTTTCGGGAAAAAAGCTCAAAATTTCATAAAAATTAAGTTACTATTGGGTAACAGGTGTAAAAAAATATTTTTACAGCGTTTTTCTCAAAAAGAAACATTTCACAAATATTTCCATTTATTTCTGAATAAATTCTAAAAGTTTCGTTTTAATCCGACAATTATATGATTTTTGCAGGAATTTCCAAATCAATGTCTTTTTCACTAAAAACAATTTAAAACAAAACAAAACAAAAAACGTTCAAATTTTCCGTACAAGTTTAAGGTTCGCATTTCCAAGATTTAAAGAGATAAAAGATAAAAATATTCTTTTATTTTATTTTTTTTTTCTCTTAATAATATCACAAAGTCATTGACGATAAAATTTTGTCTTATATTCTGGATTCTTTTTTAACGAATTTTTAGAGGTACCTCTCTCTCTATGTATGTATGTATGCATGTATATTTGTACGTATATATATATATATATATATATATATATATATATATATATATATATATATATATATATATGGCGATGTATTAACAAGGGATTGTGTTTTTTTTCTTTCATTTGAATTTCATAGAAGTAGTATGAATTTGTTTTCAACGAGAGTGTGGGTTAGAGAATCTGTGAGAAGTCGGGCAAATCACTTCTAGACATGGTCCCTCTTTTCTGTCAAAGGACCCATAGACTTTGAACGATCTTTTTCTTCAGATATGTGGTTTTTTTGGGGGTTTTTTTGGTTTTTTTCACCGCCAAATCTTCTGGCTAAACTGATGAATCTGATAAAATAATTGCTTTTAGTTCTTTGCCAAGTTTTCATAACGAAAATCCTCCTTACGGATGAAGCGTTCTTGAGGCTCTTCACACACTTGACTCACATTTCCACAGCTGTTTCATTTATTGGAGGAGCTGCAGATATTTTTCCAAGGTTTGTTAATATTCATCTTTGACTGAAATTACTGTCTTTTTTTTGTAGGGGCAGTCAGTAGCCACGACTCTTGTCACACGCCGCATTGCCCTCTCATCACAATGTTCGGCATCGTTAGCTATAAACTGTCACACTAGAAATTACTTTAAATTCACTCCTAAGCTAGAAATTTTTCCTATGGAACAATTCTGACTGACTTCTGCTCGACCTTTTCATTTTTATTTTTTTCGTACAATAATATTCGTCCTGTACAAGGCTCAAGAACAACTCAAGGTAGAGTGTTACAGAGCAAGAGGCACGGTTTATGGAGATATGTGTGGGAGGTAACAATTAACTCTAAGCTTGAACAGATAGTATTTCTTTTTTATCATTTCACCCCCAACCAAGGCGATATTGTCGCTAAGACGCTAGGGGCTATTGGAAGTGACTGAGAATAAGAAGAATTTATGAGAAGGAACCGGAAAAGTAACCCTAAACAGGAAACAAGGGATAAACCTCTATTCATGTTCAAAGGACGAGGAAGGAGTGTGAACCGAGCGACTGATCAGGGAAGCATCCTCTCGGGAGCTGGTTCCAAAAAGCAGACCTACAAATCTTTAGGGGTTCCTCTTTTTTAAGAATCTGAAAAAATCCCGAAAAGCAAAATTGGAAGAGACATGATGCAAAGCTGTTTTTTTTGTTGTTGTTAATCTTTTACTTTTTGTGCTAAACTTTCAAATTCCTTAACTTGTCAAATTCTTTCATAATTTCCTGTACTTTCTTTTTCATTTTATTAAACCCGGTTATCGTTGAACATTTTAATGAGAACACGAGACAGATTCTCGTAACCACTTAGATACGGGGGCAGCTTTTGAAAACCGGACATTGTAAGGTGGGGGGCTCCTCCTATAATCTGAAATGTGTTTCACGTTTAAATAACCACAAAGGGTTAATAAGTCGTAAAAAACAAATAAATCAATCAACATTTATCTTATCGCTATCTTAACATTTAGTTTTTTTTCTACCTATATTTATAGACGCGTTACAAATTAAACAAAGCAAAACGATTAAAGAATCAAAAATATTTCGCGTATTTTGACGTCATTTTCGGTTCTTTTTTTCTCCTCGTCCAAATCAGTAAATTTCTTTTGTTCATGTTAAGTCTCGTAAAAACATCCTTGGTTAGGATAGACAAGCTTCAGTGTACCTAGTTAATGTAAGTGTTGTTCCTGGCCTGTATCCCGGCCGTTCTTTGGTTATGATCCAAGTCGAGATTCCCAACCTCCCCAGTTTGTTTTGCCCCCACTTTCATCTCGACTGGGTCAGTTTTATATTTTCCCATTCCAGCCTAATATTTTATACTTTTTCCTACTCCCTTAGCGAGAGCGTCTCTTGATTTTGTCCCCTGGGCAGAATACAGCGGTCTCTCTGTTTTATGGGTTGGACGGTCCCTACTAACATCAATTATGTTTAGTTTGTATTGTGACGTCGTCCCCTGGTCGCAGCGCCAACTGTGACGTTCTATTCTGGTCTACCACGGCACCAACTGTGACGTCCCTAAACAGCACCAATTGTGACGTCCTCGCCGCGGCGCCAGCCGTTCGCTCCACGCTGCTCCGTTCGGGTGTCGCTGCTCCAAACGTGACGTCCGCCTGTCGCGTCAGTCGTGTTGTCTCGTCCTGTGACGACCAACTGGATTGGTATCGGTCGCGGCACCCAAATGTGACGTTCTAACCTTTTGGTGATTCGGGTGGGAATCTGGTTAGATTTGATATCAGCCTCGTCGTTCCCAACTCGCTTCCAACGCCTGGTTACCAAGGTAATTGCATTGATCCCCAGTTCGCCTACCCACGTTGTGAATTGATCTTAGGCAGACGAGATCAATCAGGGTTTGGGGCCGTAATGCAAACCGAGTTCAACGGGGGTGATACCACACAAATATGCATAAAAGAAAAGAAAATGAAAACTCAAAAAGTTCAAAGTATCAAAGAAAAAGGTAACAAACTTTATGTCTAGTTGTTCGATACATAGGACTGCATCTATCTCCCGACCCGTTCTATGGATTGTCACACGTCGTTTCCGTTAGGCGAGTTTTAACGCTTCAAGTGGTTTGCTCTCTAAGAAGTTGGTGTTTCGGTGTGTCTTTGGACGAAAGTCGAAAAAAACTTATTGTGGTGGTCTGGATCTAAGTCGCTCTTCAAAATAATTGTTCTTGGTTGAAGAGGAGTCCGGAATTTGCGTGAATCTTGGTCAGCTATCTACGAGGCGGCTTCAACTGGAGACTGACTCTTCGCTGCAACTCCAACTCAAATTAAAATTGGAACTGGAACTGGAACTCACTGGAACTGATTTCTGCTCGTTGTGGCTTCGCTTATATGGACGCCGACCAAAACCGGTGGGGGGGTTGTCGGCCTCGGGGTTTCTCGATAATTCTAAATACATATCCACCTCTCTGGCCAGGAATTTCCACTTTTTTCCATTTTGGGGAACCTTTCCTCACTCCCACCTTCTCACCATACTTCAGAGGGCGTGAACTGCCCTCCCCACTTCTTCGTAGCAGCTTCTCATACCTACACTTTGGATGGGCGGCGACAGCCTCCTTCGTGCGTCACGTGATCACCACTTGACCAATGATGTCTCAATCGGGCGTGGACGAATCCGCGGCTTTGTTTCGGAAAAAAATATCTTGCTTAACTAAAAAAAATTATCTTTCCTCCTCCTTCGTGCGTTACGTGATCACCACTTGACCAATGATGTCTTAGTCGGTCGTGGACGAATCCGCGGCTTTGTTTCGGAAAAAAATATCTTGCTTAACTAAAAAAAATTATCTTTCTTTTTTTTTTCCTTTTACTTCCTCCTAATCGGAGTTATCATTTTCCCTAGCCGCAACGGCGGTGGTCATAACTCTTGTTCTACACCTGGTCTTCGTCAATTATTTTATCGCCAATTATCAGAATGGGTGGTCTTCTTAACACGGCCAACCGTCGCCCCGAAAAAACATTTCTAAATTCCCATTCATTTCCCTTCGGTACATATTTCTGATAACATAATTTTATTATCGCAGGCCAAGGATGTTCCGTCGAAGGAAATCGGTCAGCGGACACTCGTGGGTGGCTTTTAATTTTTCATATCTGTCCAAAGTCCTTTTAGTTGCCTGTTTTTCGTCACTTATCGAAATAACATTTTCATTTGAATTTTGCTTTGGCCAGTCGGTCTGTAGTTGATAATAAGATGCCTTCCTGTACCAATAGTTTGTTTTCATATCCTTAGATAACACAGCCGTCGCCAAAACATATCTGATTATTTCTTTCTTTCCCTTTCTTTTTACTCAGAATTTCCCTGTCATTGTAATGACACCCTTTCGCCATTTGTTACTTATCAAAATATCCCTTATCCATTGTCTCTTAGCCGTGTGTGTGTTCTGCTTATCATCCACGATTCGGTCCTTAGCCTCTCCTTTTCTTCTTTTCTTTCTTTTCTTTTTCTGCCTCGTTAAATGTTGCCACAGTATTTGTGTTTATTTTAAGTTTATTATTGGATTCATTTCCCTCCCCTCTCATTTTATCATTATTAGAATTGTATATATATATATATATATATCATCATTAAAATTTTTATGGCATGGGGCGTGATTTTGGTAGGTCTCCCTTGAGAGCACGTGGTATTATGGTGGTTGAAGGATTGTTTGGTGATGGACGAGTTCTTTTGGTGAATGAGTAAAATGTAATGTACGAATGGGTCGCGAATCTGATTAGCTAGGTATAAGATAGTTAGTGTTGACCAGCCTCTACCCCTCCCCTTTATTGGCCTCGTGCCACAATTTGTACTTTTTGTATGAAGAAATACCAGTCTCGTAAAAACACAATATAAAATACACTATGTTTTATCCATAGTGTTGAATATATTAAAATTCAACTTTTTAAACAAAAAATCTTGATGTTAAAAATTGCCGCAAAAACATTGTTGATTTATTTAAGATGGAATGATCTATTATGACATGTCTCTAATTTGCATTTAGATACATTGTATTTATTTTCAATTTTTCTAGTTAAAATATTCACCTATATTGCATTTAATCAATTATTGTACATTGTCATGTCTAACACAAGCTGCACAGGGATCAATGTGTGGATGGTATCTCGATTTAGTGAACCAACCTCACCTATTTAATAATCACACGGACCTTTCTAAAGAAATATAAAACGGATGTCCTAATATTAAGGTGCTATTAAAGAGAAGAATATTAAGAGAGTTTGTCGAAATAACTTGCAGAACAAGATTACAAGCTCCAGAATATTCCTGAACATGACTACAACCTCATGCAGGCAATGAGGGTGTCATTGTCATAAAATTTCTCAACAAGTCACTGACAAATTTTGAGACCTCAGAAAATCACATTTTTTTATCAAGATTCTCCATAGAAGGAAGTAATATTTTCCCAGCAATAAACTGGAAACATGATATTAAATGCATCCGTCCAAATCAGATTCACAATGGCATCACACCATCATTCATATACGATTTGGTCAACCTAGTATTTATTTGTAATTCAAGATCATGGGCCAATCAATCATTATAACGCTGTTATTAAAGACAAGGGTGAAAAGTTTAGTCAGAGTACTGTGAGTTCTACCAAGGTGTATTCATTAGAGTTCTCTTGAAAAGGTGTACACGGTACCCAAAGCAGTAGATACAACCCATCCAGAGAAGAGTATTAGTAATGAATATATAATAAAAGTCTATAGGAAGAGAAAAAAAAACCCGGAGCCCGAAGTGAGCTAGTGACTTAGTTTCGAAAAAGAAAGTGCAAACTTCAGTTTTTAGATGATTCTTCCAAATCCCTAAACTTTTTACTTGTAGTTTATATGCATATAAACATGGCTTCTCTAATAACTTTGTTTCATATTCTTTGCTTTCTTTTTTTCTTTCATGTGCCACATTTGATGGTATATAAAACGAGCACATTTCTTTCGCAGAATAAAGTCGCGTAAACATCACATACGACATATGCGAAAAACTTGTATCAGATTAAATTTAGTATTAAAAATATATAATTTATGCATAGGTGGATGTGTGCATTACTTAATAGGTTAGTTAGCTATACCAGACTATTCTTATCTATCTATCTATCTATCTATCTATCTTAGTCTGTCCATATCTATGTCTGTCCATATCTATGTCTGTTCATATCTATCTATCTATCTATCTATCTATCTATCTATCTATCTATTACAGTCTGTCCACATCTATCTATCTATCTATCTATCTATCTATCTATCTATCTATCTATCTGTGTCTTTGTTGACAAGTATGTACATTTAAATAAGTTGATACGATGAAGTATTGGCAGATTCTTCAATTCTTAAAAGATAATTCATTAAAACCTGACAAAGAAAAGCTCAGTGAAGATGTTGATGTGTGTTTATGTCAAAATATTTGAATACTGAATGGCGATTTTATGCAACCAACGAAAATATATTTTATTGAATTATTTATACACAAAAACAATTTAACATCAACATAAAGTGGATGGAATTTATTTTATTTCCATTGTTTACTTGTCTGCAGTAAAAATACTTACAACCGATTTTGTTTGAGATGATATAATTCTGATAGAGCAAGAACTCAGGCATCAAAGGTTCTTTTTCTGTTGTTCAGACGGCTGATTCTTCTGGGGAAATTCATTCAAGTAGAGCTGCAAACTAAACCAAGAACATGATTAGAACAAACTGTCTAAACGTAAAAAAAACCCTTACCTTTCCGCCCAATTCAATGGCATTTCTTTTCATTGGCTTCCAGTATTAACGTCAGCTTCAATCAACCAAAAGAATCCTACGAGCCCAACCCACGAAGCTATCGGTAGATGTTAATATTTGAGTATCGGGAATATTTGAAAATAAACTTGTTTCTTTTATTAAATTTGTTCACTTATTAAACGCTTCCATTATTTTATGTTTTTGCACGTTTCAGAAATTCGGAATTCTTTTTTTATTTCTTGGATCATTGCATAACACTTGTTTCTCTCATTGCTTTTGTTCATTTACTTAACGATTGAAATATCTTAAGTCTTTGCATATTTCACGTTTCAGAAATACTGCTTTTTATCCCAAAAGTTGTTTTTCTGAATCTTGATTATTCAATGACTTTCTTATTATACGCTACAGATATTTCATGTTATTGTACAAATCACTGTTTTTGTTATACTGAATCTTTTTTAAGAAAATTGTTTCTTTTATAACTTTTTAAAATCTTACATATGCAATATTTAAGAAATTTTAGTTTCTTTCCAACGGATCTTTTCAGAGTAAAAAGAAAATCTGGACTAAACATTCAAATTTTCCTGCGATTTGCTTAACAATTTGTTTAACCCATTTAAAAAAAAAATTTGCTTAACAATTTGTTTAACCCATTTAAAAAATAAATTTGCTTAACAATTTGTTTAACCCATTTAAAAAAAAATTTTTTAAATGGGTTAAACAAATTGTTTTAACTTTTTTATGGGTAACATGCAGAACTTAAATATTTGATACACGAATAGATTTCATCAGTGGTTCTAATATTCGTTGCACTATTGAAAATCTATTTATTGAACATTTTCACTTGAAGAAGAAACGAAATTTTTCATCTCAATTCCTAAAACACATTTTTATTCTGACGTTTTCAGCAGTTATTTTCACAAAATTATGATCTACGCTACTCTGAAATGAATTATTATTGCATATTACTTGTGCAAATGATTATTCGAGGACCATAATTTAAGGTGCGCTTTGAATAATTTTCCAGTGTCGTGTTCCTTGTCGTCACTGGCTTCAGCCCTTCAGATCCCAAAACCATTTCATACACTGTTGTATCAACAAAGAACAGTTTTATTTTCTTATTCGTTTTATTATTCGAGAGGGACAGACATGTTAGCATCGATTCTAGGAAACAGCGGTAGGATTATATTTAGGGGAACTCACTCGTTGGCTTAACATCCCGCCAAATGCAGCTTTAGTATCTCAATGAAATCAATGTGCGGAAAGGTGACTCTAAAATTCTTGCGGCTCTCTGCTGTCTTCGCAAAATTTTGGTTTTATATTCAAAAATCGACAAAGGTAATTGAGCACTGACAGAATTCTACACCAAGACGGTATTTTGACCAATCGTTCACCATCGTGGCCTGTAACACCATATCGCATTGATTTTGACCAATAGTTTGCAATCGTGGCCTGTAAATCCACTCCGAATTGATTTTGACCAATAGTTCGGAACCGTGGTCCGCATTAGCATTCTTCAATGATTTTGACCAATAATTCACCATCGTGGCCAGTAACACCATTCTGAATCAACTTTGACCAATGGTTCGCCATTGTATCTCGCAACGCCATTCTACATTGGTTTTGACCAATCGATCGCAATTGTGGCATGTAACACCATTCAGCATTGATTTTGACCAATCGTTCGCCATCGTGGCCTGTAACACCATTCTGCATTGATTTTGACCAATCGTTCGCCATCGTGGCCTGTAACACTATTCTGCATTGACTTTGACCAATTTTTCGCCACCGTGGCCTGTAACCCCATTCTGCATTGATTTTTATCAATCGTTCGCTATTGTGCCTTGTGAAATCATTCCGCATTGATTTTGACAAATCGTTCGCCATCGTGGCCTGTAACACCAGTCTGCATTGATTTTGATCAATCGTTCAAAATCGTAGCCTGTAACATCATTCTACATTGATTTTAACCAATCGTTCAGCAACGTTGCATGTAATACGATGTAATCGCTCACCATTTTGCCTTGTAACACCATTCCACATTGATTTTGATAAATCGTTCGTCATCGTGGCATGTAACACCATTCTGCATTGATTTTGACCAATCGTTTACCATCGTGCCCTGTAACACTATTCTGCATTGATTTTGACCAATCGTTCACCATCGTGGCCTATAACACTATTCTGCATTGATTGTGACCAATCGTTCGCCATCGTGGCCTGTAACCCCATTCTGCATTGATTTTGATCAATCGTTCGCCATATTGGCTTGTAACACCATTTTCCTTTGATTTTGACCAATGATTCGTCATCGTGGCTTGTAACACCATTCAGCATTGATTTGGATCAATCGTTCACAATCGTGACGTTTAAAACCATTCCGCATAGATTGTGACCAATCGCTTACCAACGTGGTCTTTAACAACATTTTGCATGGATTTCAACGAATCGTTCGCCGTCGTGGCCTGTATCATCATTCTACGTTGATTTTAACCAATCGTTCACCATCATGATCTGTAACACCATTCCGCATTGATTTTCCTCACCCGTTCACCATTGTGTCCTGTAACACCACTCGTCTTTGATTTTGACCAATAGTTCGCCATCGTGGCCTGTAAAACTACTCCGCATTGATTTTGACCAATCGTTCGCAATCGTGGCCTGTAACACCATTCTGCATTGATTTTAACGTATCGTGCACCATCGTTGCCTGTTAAATCATTATACATTGATTTCAATCGTTCACCATCGTGACCTGTAACACCATTCCGCATTGTTGTCTGTGAGACCATTCCGCATTGATTTTGACCAACTGTTTACCATCGTGGCCTGTAATACCGTTTTGCATTGATTTTGACCAATCGTTCGCAAACGTGGCCAGTAAAACCATTCTGCATTCATTTGATCAATCGTTCGCAATCTGCCTGTAACACCATTCTGCATTGGTTTTGAAAAAATCGTTCGCAATCTTATCATGTAAAACTATTCCGCATAGGATTTGACCAATCATTCACCAACGTGGACTGTAACACCATTCTGCATTGATTTTGATCAATCGTTCGCCATCGTGGCCTGTAACACCATTCTGCATTGATTTTGATCAATTGTTTGCCACCGTGGCCTGTAAAGCCATTTTGCTCTGATTTTGGCCAATCCCTCGACATCGTGACCCAATCTCCGCATTCTGTAACAATTCTGCATTTATTTTGCATATTTTACTCCTTGCCCAATAGTCATGCTTTGTAGTATACGAGTCTCATTCTGTCGACAAATCGCGTGAGAATGTCTCCAAGTTATAGATTCTACAAAAATTCTACAAACACAAGGGGCACTATTAAAAAAGTGACTGTCTGCTGTCAATTCTTCTGTTCTTCAATGAGCCTTTTTTTCTTATTACAGCCTAATACTGGGGCCCGCATTTCGAAAATCGTAACAAAAATCCAGTTTATTTTACAGGTTAAATAAACACAATGAAGAATTAGGAAACTTTCACTGTCGCTGATGGAATTAGCCCAACCTAATTTATTGGATTCTAAAGTACAATTTATTTCTTCCCTCTACTTTTCAAAATCTCACATATATTTTTGTAAATGGGACAGATCCAAAACGTCGCATTTGTAAAAACCTTCAAATATCTAACTGCTCTAATGACAGAATAGACAAATAGCTGCGTTTAAATTTATTCTAACATTATAACTTTAAAAAAACAGTATGAATACATATTCACTCCAGTTCAACTATTGTCCTCATCTTTGTCGCCATATTTGTCACAACGTTTCGGCCGTTGTACGCTCCGGCCTTCTTCAGGTGGTTGGAATTTCGAACTGAACCCTTTATTTCGATCACTGGGGTAGACTGTTCTAGTTCCACGTGCCATGTTTGATGGATGTCAGTTATCTCCTGCTAATTTTCCCTCTGAAAGTTCTCCACTGCCTTAACCAGGTATTGAACTCACCTTCTTTGGGTCTGTCACTGGATCTAACCAACGCCTTTATCCACTGTGCCAAGTGTCCTTGAGGACATTTGGGTATGAACTTCTGAGTATTATAAACCTAATGTTTTCAGCATCATTTTTACCAGTGCTCATATTGCAATTTTGCTGTTATCATTGCATGTCTTTACCAGAGTTCATATTGCAACTTTGTTATCATTGCTTTTCTCTGGCACTCCTTATTACTGGTTCCCATATTGTATTTATTTCTATGCTTGGTCGGCTCAGGAGATTTTTGTGGCCTAGCATATGTGCTGATTCCTTAAGTTTACGAATTTTCCAATGGTGTTCCCTGTCGATGATCTCAACATGATCCCACAGGGGGCGGTGATCTCCGTTCTCTCTCCATATGTGGTCAGCCACGCCTGATTTTTCTACTTCCCCTCGTGTTACAGCTTTCTGGTGTTCTCCTTTATATTCCTTTCCGCAGCTGCACGGGATAGTGTACACACAGTCTTTAGTCATGTTCCTCTCTGTGGGGGGTCTCACTCGTTATAGATATCTGCGAAGTGTTGTCACGCTTTTGAAGGTTGTCCTGATGTGAAACGCAGATCCTTTGTATTTTCTCCGATAACCCCTTCACATAAGGCAGGCAGACTGTTTTCTGAGTGTTGTTGTCCTCCTCCTCCTACTCTTGTACCCGCCTATCCCAGTTTTTGGGAGGCTGCTGCCATGTAACCAGGGTAGTTGTTACTATCTCGAACAGAGCATGGGTTCAAGACATCCGTATACCGTAAACCAACATTCACCGGACAGTACCTCAATTTCGACTCCCACCATCCATACAGCGTAAAGAAAGGGATCGTCCGATGCTTACAATACCGAGCAAAAGTCATAAGTGGCGATCCAGAGACGTTAGATAAGGAATTGGTCAGTATAAGTAGTACCCTACAACGTAACAACTGCCCTGTGGATAAAGGCGTTGGTTAGATCCAGTGACAGACCCAAAGAAGGTGAGTTCAATACCTGGTTAAGGCAGTGGAGAACTTTCAGAGGGAAAATTAGCAGGAGATAACTGATAACTGACATCCATCAAACATGGCACGTGGAACTAGAACAGTCTACCCCAGTGATCGAAATAAAGGGTTCAGTTCGAAATTCCAACCACCTGAAGAAGGCCGGAGCGTACAACTACGGCCGAAACGTTGTGACAAATATGGCGACAAAGATGAGGACAATAGACCGACTAATGTTAATACTGTACATAATACCTCATCTCAGAAATATAGACAGAATCTTCAGTTCAACAAGTTGAAAATGTTCCAGTGCTCTGGAATTTCAGGAAGTATATCAATCTCACTGCATACGTTAGCAGATGAAATAATAAATGTCTTTAAAAATGTGATATCTCATAGTTAAGACAATTTTGATGATACGATCATTTCATCAAAATAATATTTTGAGCATATAAGGACTTGAACATAAAAATTGCAAGAATGTAGCATTTTAATGCAGCTGCTATTCAATAATAGCTGCAGACTTAGCAATTGATTCAATCTCATTTTTTCTGATTCATGTCAGCTGAAAACATTAGTATTTCAAAAACATTAGTAAAATCATTTGCTAAAAGGGTCGACATTTCGGCCACTAAGGAATTGAGTGGATGCTGTTGTTTAAAAGATAACATTTGATTAGAGGAACATTCATTCCATCGAAAATATCGTAAAGGGTGCGAATATTTTTTATCTTTTCGCGGAGGTTTACTTAATGGACGTTCCTTATTTAATGTTATTCCCAGATGTCAACTTTTGTGCCGCACCTTTGTTTATTCTCTCTGCAAAAAATGTTGCTCTCATCATAATATCCGTTTTTTGCAGGAGCGGAAAAAAATCATTTCCCTCTTCCCACATCTCTATCGGTAGGTCCATATCTAAACTAAGACGTGCCCTTAATAAGGACATTGTTCTGTTTTGGTATCGGCTCAAATATTCTAGTTCTGTTTTCTAGTCATATGCCTTGCTATTCTGACTAGTATGTCAATCTTGCTTGTTATGTTCACAATGTTTCGGCCGTCCTACTCTCCAACCGTCTCTAGGTGATTTTTCTTCGTACTGGATAGCCTTATTGGAATTTTGAAGCAAACACTTTATTCAATCACGGGAGTAAATCGTTCTCATACTGATTTTCCATACTTAGAGGAGATAACACGTATCAGTTAATATTCAAAAATCTTATTCAGCTCTTAAATCCACGGAAGCTAAGACTATAACTTCGTTTAATTGATTAAAACAGGGTTCGGTAACCTACAGCACGCGTTCCACACGTGGCACGCCGAGCAATTTCCAATGGCACGCAATCGCGAATTACATCACGAAATCCGAACTACTACAACGTAAAGAAGCTATCCAATACCGATATAGATAAAACAAATAAATATGCAGGAGGAGGGGCATTAGGTCTAGACATCTGGAGGTGATAAGCTAGAGTAATTAATTTGATTTATAATACCCATATCCTCAGAGATCCCAAAGCATTTTTCCCTACACACAGTTTTCTTTCATTTTGAACTGGGGAAGCCAAGGAGAGCATACGCTTCTCCGGCTAAACGCGTCTCTAATAAAAATTTCCACTTTGTCTCATCGTCTTCACTTTAGTTTCAATAACTATTATAGATCCTATAAACAAACATGTCTCTCTTTGTATTTGCCAATATTCTTGAGATTTTGAGCCAAACCTTTTATTCATTTAACGACGGGAGATTGTTTCTCGTTTTGCCTTCCATAGTAAAAAGATCGTATAGGTTGATACGCTGAACAGTTTTCTACACCTTTGTTTCAATTGTCTGTTTCTTCCACTAAACCAGAATATGCAATTTTCACCACAAACAACATACACACACACACACACACACACACACACACACACACACACACACACACATATATATATATATATATATATATATATATATATGTATATTAGAGTGTGTAGCTTATATTTTATATCATAAAGAAAAAAATTATACAAAAAATAAATAGCAACGTTAATGTGATTAATGGCGAAATCACTTCGCTAACAGGACTTAATGAAACATTAACTTACTAACGATTCCTTGAATAATAATATTTAATAATTTCTATAAATTGTTTGTTTATAATATATATATATATATATATATATATATATATATATATATATATATATATATATTTAATTTGCACGGTGTTCTCTGGAACGTATCTCCTTGCTAAAAGAGAATTGAGTGTACTTTCGTTTCGGTAAATTAAATCACTCCAGCTTCTCAATGTATTCGAAATAGAATTCAGTCTTTAAAATTTTATTTTTACTCAAATACTGATTGTTCATTCTTTGATATAATTCTGGATAGAAAATTACTTGAGGTTAAGATTAATCGTTATGGAATATTTACTTAAGACGATGTTTTAAAGTATGTTACTTTTTTTTTACCTCCATTAGAAAAAACACTAAAAGATTATTGACTGATAGATATCTCTTCGTCAATATTGCAGATTTTAAATATTACTCGAACTTATCGTTGTTAGTACAGAAAATTTGTGTTGAGCCATCGATGTGCTCTTTACTATTTAAAAATCAAATTTTCGTGATATTTTTATCTGTATTTGAATGCTGACTTCTGACGCTGAAATGAAACGCACGATTAACTTCAACAACGAGTAAGGTTATTCATAAAAATGTCTTGACAAATAAATGGATGAATTCCAATCTTAAATCTATGGACTGGTCAATCAATTAATAGATTAAAGGATAAATTCTTTTCGAAGATGACGTAAGATAATCTAACGTCTGATTCATTTTCACATGCTAGCAGCGTTCAAACTTTAAAAAAAAAGACTTGTAATATTAATATTGGTCATAAATTTTATGTAGTTACCTCCACTGGTTTGCGAAAAGAAAAGCACCATACCATGTTGAAAAGATGCCTTAAATAAACATCTTCTACTGTTTCAAATCAAATGAAATAAATCAACTAATATTTCTCAAATTTATAAAAGTATATTTTATTTTAGAAAGATTTTTTAATAAAGAGTATTACATCGTGATGACAGATGGCTAAAATTGGCGCTAAAATCAGCGTTTTTTAGTTGTTTCAAAATGAACACTATTTCCAGTTGATTTAAATTAGCTTTGAAACACAGCAAAATATATTTGGTTTATTGGAAATACTAAATTTAATCTATTAGCTTGAAATTAAAAGTAAAATAAAATCTTCAAGAAAGATTTTTTATATTTTAAAATTCATTTTAATCATTAGATATTATGAATCTGTGAAGGTACCTAATTATGGCAATTAAGCAAATCTGGAAAAAAATTGATCGATCGAAGTAAAAGAGAGTAAATGTTAAATTTGAGTGGGTTTATAAATACGTACAAATGTAGCAATCAGGTTACTGAGAACTTTTCTAAAGTTTTCATTTGCATGAATCTTTACAAAGGCATAATAAAAAAGAAAAACATTTGAATGGTGGTTATCGTTCATTTGTGCTTTCTATCCCACAACCATCCTGCAGAATTCTAAACACTCATAACCAAATCACGTCACATTACCAGACCCGTAACCCGTTTGGACACCACATGTACTGAAGCTATAACAATAGTGGTGTCACTAGGGCAAGATATCCTGATGGAGTCCACCGCTCTCCAAGCTGATTTTAAATTCAAAGTTGTTCAACTGGTTTCCACCTCAAGTCAAGAAAGCCAAGCCTGTCCTGTTATTTAACCCACAACTGGATAATTGAAAAATTCATACCCCCACTGCTCTGCCAAGGGTATTTGTGCGAAAGGGAACATGAGAAACTAAGCTGGGATTTGAACACGGCTCGTCGATTTCTCTTTATTCACTTTGACACTATCCACACATCCAAGCACTCGTTGTAAACAAATGTTTAGACTTTGGGAAAAACGTAAAAGCATGACGCTATTCTATAAGTGTGTTGAATTTTCAAATAAAAACAAATAAATGTTCAGAAATTGAAAAAAAAAAGAAAAAAATTTGAAGAAAACTCCTACTATTTCAAGATTGAAAAGTATTTACTTATTTTGTAGGTAACTAAAAATTCATCAATAAGAATATAGACAAACAAAGGCAAAGTATTTGTAAATATATACGATAAATAAAGGCATGAAACTATTCAAAGAAAAGTAAACTTTATTTTGACTTAAGAAATTATTTTCATTTTTTGAGATGTCCATTTTAAAAGACGAAGACTTTTGCTCATAATCCTTTAGAAGTCAGGCCTCAGCTATGTTCGTTCACTTTATTCAACATTTTCCTGTGACCTTTTCTTTATCGAAAATAAATGAGAACAATCTACTATTCTTTCAATTAAAGTTATTTTTCTATACCAAAGATAGCAGGAATTGAATAGTTCTAGTGAAACAGCACAATCATAACAGATATTATCAGGTATTATTTATAAGCAAAAACCCTGTTGCTAAAAAAGTTTAGGGAACCTCATAGAGAGAGGAGTAAACAGACACATGGAGCCTTTCAGAACAAAAGTATTGTCAGTTTTTTTTTTGTGTACACTCATTATTATAATCTGTTAACAGAGACTTTTTGAAAGAGTTGTCTGCCTTCGCCGTCATCCCACAAATTTCTCGTGCGCCTGCGCAAATCCTGACAACAATTTGTAGACGTTGCACTTCTTGGAAATTTCTAGTTCTTCACGTTTCCTTTTTCGGGCTCCACAATTCTAGAAGACACTCAAGATTTTAATCCTCCTGTTTTATTCCATCGAGGATGTTCGGGTTGACATCACAAATGTCTTCCTCCTACTTATATATATATATATATATATATATATATATATATATATATATATATATATATATATATATATATATATATATATATATATATTTATATATTTTATATATATTTTTCCCTCAGCAGCACTTTCCACTGATGTGTTTCGTTGTCTTTGCAGTTGTTATTGCTATTGTTGGAAAATAGGAGGAAGAGGTGGAATGCGGGGTGGAGGTGTTAAGATGAGTGAGAACGTTGTGCAGAAGGAAGTGGGATCGCAAGGGAGTGGATATTTGTGAGGAAATAAGAGTTGAGGCTACATATACATATATATTCATCCTTTATTATATATTTCATATATGTTTTATTTTTGTTGTTGTAGAAGACATCTGCTAAAACGTCTGCTAACCTATCCTTTGATGTATCCAGCTTCTTAGTATCAGCAAGTCCACCTTCATTTTTTTTTGTCTCAGGCTGGTACAACCACCACAGATTTTTATTTTGTATTGGACCACTCCTCTCGGACTATCAGTGACGTCGAAATGGTAGGAACAAGTAGAAACTGAGGAAGCGTTGAGAAAACTTTCCTTTGGCATTTCCCGAACACCTGTCGTTCTCATTCAAACTTCACTAGTTAACAACGATCAGTTTTAAAGATGTAAGATTTTAGGGAGATATAAAGTGTATACTTACGTGTGGTAAGATTGTGTACTTTTCACCATCTAGATATGATCTGCCATACTAGCATTTACTGCGTCAGTTTTGGTAATTGTTTCTTATTGTTTGCTGGAGTTAGACATTTCCTTAAATTCTCAGATTAGACCTGATGAGAGCAGAAGAATGTATCGACCGAAATGTTTTATTAAAAACAGAAAATGTATAAAGAACAATACTAAATATGATAACAGATTGTCACAAAATTATAAACTATATTCCAGACATGGATTGTTTCAATATTTTTCTGTGATTTTTTTCTTATATTCGTATTAGATAATGGATGCCTGGTTTTCATTGTGTCCAAAAACTTTCTACGTAATATATTCGAGCATTACCAACCATTGTTGTTCATTTTCAAGAATAGGAATTATATGTTATTATATATATATATATATATATATATATATATATATATATAATATATATATTAATGCATGTTTCATTAAATAATATAGACAAGTTTTATCTATTTATTTTAAGTAAAATCCTTTGATGTTGTCTGATAAGCTTAATAACATTATCATTGAAAGACGAAAGAAAATCACCATATTGATACATGTTTTTTAATCCTATCTAAGCTTTCGGTTTACATAAGCCATTATCAAAGATGACAATTACATTTCAATATATTAAACAATACACGGACAAAACAATAATGATAGCCTTTTTTTGTTGCATGAAAGTTTTCCTAGCAACGACAAACTCGTGTATACGAGACGCGGAAGGGAAAATCGCATTGCAGCACATGACGTCACATATTACCACGCGGGAGTGAAAACAAGAAGTATTAAGTATGGGAAGCCGTTGGTATAAACCAATGGCTTCTTTTATAAATTATAGGTATTTAAGAATATTTGAGGAAATTTCATAATTTATTTTTTTTCTGGTTAGTTTTCAACTGTTTTATGAGGACACCTGGCACAGTGGATAAAGGCGTTAGTTAGATCCAGTGACAGGACCGAAAGACCGTAAGTTCAATACCTGGTTAAGGCGGTGGAGAACTTGAAGAGGGGAATTAACAGGAGATAACTGACATCCATTAGACATGGCACGTGGAACTAGAACAGTCTACCCCAGTGAGCAAAATAAAGGGTTCAGTTCGACATTTCAACCACCTGAAGAAGGCCGGAGCGTACAACGGCCGAAACGTTATAATAAATATGGCGACAAAGATGAGGACAATAGTCCGAATAATGTAAAGATCTTCTTTCTGTTTTATGTGCTGTTTCTATTCAGGACGTGTTCGAACATGGCTCTTCACAACATTCCATCCTTTGTAGCGCTAAGCAATGTTTCTTTCCTTAGTTATTACTCCCAGTCTTATTCCTCTATCCGATTAAACGAGCTTTGTTAAGTAGTTTACTCTTTGCTTCCCTCTGTTCCTCTTGTCTTCAATATGTCCTGTAAGTGTCAAATTCTCCAAGACATCTTTTCTCATTAGGTTTCCCAAAGATTTCAACCATCTATCTGATTCTAAGTACAAGTGTTAAAACTTCGTCGTTGCTGACTTGTTCTGTTGTCCATGGAATTCTTAGCATCCTTCTGTAGAAACATACCTTTATTGCTTCAAGTCTCTTCTTCATCTGTAAGGACACTGTCCAACATCTGCTGCTATATAGGAAGATCGATATTACATAACAGTTTAATAATATTTTCTTTGTTTCTAATAAGATTTTCTTCTTTCTTAATATTTTGCTATCTTTTGCTTTCTAATTTCGGAAATACATATTCCGTCGTCTGTTAAAAACTCTTTCCCAGAGTGTTACATTCCTACACTTGCTTGATTTTGGCATCTCCAATTCGTCCCCTCCATCTTGGGCTTTCCCTCTTGTTAACGACGATATACGAGTATTCTACCTTCACTTGATGATTAGTCCTCTTTTTCTCCTTTCTTTTATTACCTTGTCTAGGAGTTCTTTCTGTGTCTTCCATCAATACGGTGTCATTTGCATATGTTATCTTTTACATTTGTTCTTATCACTAATAAATCCTAGTAGAACATCTACTTTTCGTAGGATTGCCACATGTTATGGCTTAAATAAATCCAATGAAAAGACGCATCCTTATCATATGCCTCTTTCTATTTTTGTATATTTGCTCAATTTTTATCCGGACAGGGGGGTTGTGTTCCGAGTAAATGTTACAAACTATTCTAATAACTTTCCCATAGATATAAAGACGACAGGAAAGTATAATTTATTAAATTCTTTCTTGATTGGTACCCCACTATTGTGGCCATATACCAAAGTAAACTATAATTTGTAAATAACTGTTCTGAATGATTTATATTTATGCTAAAGGATTAATATATTTTTTATGCATAGCTCGAAGTTTAAATTAGAAGATAAGCACACTTTATATAGATAAGAACGAAAAAGCTTAAAATCTTGAAGAAAACGAAGGTTCAAATTATATCTGTTCACCAAATTTTAAACTATTTCAAAGATTAAAAAGGAAAATTCTTAGGAGGGACTTGCAAGAAAATGTTGAAAGAAAGAATTGCAAAAAGGGTTAAATCGAAAACCTGAATAGAAAAAAATATGAAAGAAAAGAAGGGACGGTTTATAAAAGAAAAGGGCAGACGAACGGATAAAGGGGGGTAATAGAGATATATAAAAAATGTCATTTACGAATTAAAAAACAAAAAAAAATGAGTTTGAAAAAATAAGGAAGAGGAAGAAGGCAAAGAAGCAGAAATTGATGGAGCAGACGTTTCAATGTTCAAGTAACTATGAAAGAATATTAATGCAGATGTTAGGTTTCTGGTGCTGTTATCGACATTACGTTGCTTTCTTTTCTCAATGTTTCACTGCCCCGTCAATCCCACAAAGTCGGCTGAGTAAACTGTCTGTAGGCCAAATACTTAGAAAGCAGTTGAGATAGAATTGGGCTTTGCAGACCTGCGAGGCACAGACACACATGCAGTTTAATAAAAGGAAAAAAATATGAAAACATGCTCCATTTTTATAATTATTACTCCTTTTTGTGGAAATGACAGTATCATTCGTTAATTTGTATTTATCGTCAAAACCACTGCTGTCTATTGAGGTGCTTTTTATCATTCTGTTGGACTTTCTAAACGCAATGATCTTCTTTTGTGAATGTTGGGCTAACCAAATATATGTGGGCGGCCTTTTATCTGCATTCAGTTTTACCAAAATATCTAAAAAAAAAAAAAAAACGAAACAAAATAAGGGCGAGTGATAAGTGGGAAGGAAGTCAATAAATCTTTTATTTTTTAGAAAGAGAACAACGCTAAAAAGGGGTTACATTTTTATTTTTTAAGAAAAAAGGGAAATAACTATGTAATTATCAGTTAATATATCCAGAGTTATCTCTCCTGAACATTTGAACTTGAAATTGCTTTATTCTTTAAATCAGAATATTTAAATAGTACTCTAGTGTGTTAAATAAAGAGTACACACGCATAAAGACATTGGATGAAAGAATAATTTCTTTAACATTAGATTTCCTCAACGTTATTAACTATTTTCATTTTTACACGTATTTTTCTCGTGAATATTTGCTTCAATGAAGCCTAATGTAAACTCAGTTCTTATTATAATTATTTGCAAATATTATTTATTAATTACCGTTGGATTCATTATTGCTTATTCCTGTTATATGTTCTTATTAAGAAAAATGCGAAACAGCTCTGTAATTAGCGGTCATTAGGTCTGAAGTTATCTACCTTGGACATAAATTGTTTTTGTCAATTTACACTTAAGCGTAATTAAATTTTAATTTATTTTTTCATCATTTCACCCCAAGCAAGGCGGACATGCCAGTAGCACGCGGGTCGTGGGTAAAGGGCGTGAAAATGAAATAGAAGATTACGAATAGGAAGGCTTGAGGAAAGGACAAACGATGAAGGGGATTCAAGAAGATAGAAGATGGCGATTGACGTTGTATTTAAAATTTTGAAGATTGTATTTATCATGGAAGCAATTAAACGGAAGAGAGTTCCACGGGCGGGAAGTGCAAGAAAAGAAACTGTTTTAGGAGGAGTGGCGGTTGCATTTAGCTATTGTAACAGTAAACGGGTGGGACCTAAATGCCAATCTAGCAGCATGCTTAAATTCATATAGTTGGGGCACCAGGGAAAAATTTCGTCAGAGCGGTTGACATGAAAATATTTGTAAAGAGAGAGGGAAGCCACATCATATTGATAAATAACTGAAGTTGCTATGTCAAGTCAGGATCGATTACATTGCAGATCCTTCTTTGGATTTTTTCAAGAACCCCGAGATGGAGATCAGGAACACCAGACCAGATATGGCAACAGTATTCAATGCACGGACGAATGGTAGATTTTTAAAAATGCAAAATGAATTCTGACGAGAAAAAAATTTCTTGTACAACACAGTGACCGAACGTCCCTTGCATTAGATGCAACTATTGATTCGATGTAGTTGCTCCACTTCAAGTCAGTTGAAAACCTGAGGCCAAGAAGGAGCAGCATGTTGCTCTCCAGGAGTCTAGCGCCAACCATGTTAATGGCAGGAACGGACAATCAAATTGAAATCTACACGCCAACAGACAAAAAATGGATCCTTATAGACTAGTTTCTTTATCTTTTGGATGCTTTGGCGTTTCATTCATAGTTTTAAATCAAACTCTGAACTTTCATTTATATCTCAGCTCTATCATGAATACGCAGAATGAATTTTCTATGTTGTAGTAATATCATGAGGGTGAGGAAAATTTGATACATGCATGACTTATTGAAGGCGAAGGGGACAAAGGGAGGCTGAGAATAACCCCTGATTAATAAGTTGATGAAAATGAATGTCAGCACAGGGACTAAGACAGACAGTGAAGAGAAAAACCTTTACTAAGTGCTGCAAAGCATTGAGGAGAATCATGTTTGCTCAGATCGTGAAGAGCAAAAGAAAATGAATCTATATAGGACATATAAGGAAAGAAGGCTTGGAGAATTTGACACTTACAGAGCATATTGAAAGCAAGTGAAACAAAGGAAGCAGCAAATAACCCCCGCCTGACAAGCTTTTGAAAATAGATATCAAATCAGTGAGTTATAAAGATAATAAAGAGGCAAATATTGCTAAGAGCTACAAAGGATTCGAAGTTGTGAAGAGCAATGATTACCACATCCTGGAAGGGCAAGGGACATAAAAGAAGACAGAAGTAATACCAATTTCTCTTGCTGTCATTACTGACTTTATCTTCCAGTCAAATCGGAATCGTACAGACTGAGTAATTTTTTCACTGGACACATTTTTTTGAAAATATAGATTTTTAAAACATTAGCAGACAATTTATTGGTTCAATGATTGAAGTTAATCTGATAAAGATATAAGTTCTTGAAGGCGTTTGTATGATTACAGGGCTGTTCTTTAAAATGTAATCTCATGGTGTTGAGATGTTGAGTGTTTCCCCGTGCGTGTATTGAAATAAGGACAAACACATACATAGGGAAAAATACTGGTATATCTGAAGAGGTATTTACAACAGAGAGATTAGTAGTCAAACGAACGTAGGTTAGTCAGTAACAATCAGAAAGAGTATAAAGTCCAACTGTATCTTCCGGTAGAGAGACGGAAGTGTGATGGTCACCTGATCTCCCAGAACTCTATAGAACTGTCCTATTAGTATTAGAGAGATCAATCCATTCTGATGAGAAGGTGGATGGCCGCAACACTTGATTATTCTCTTTGTTGTCAGTACATTTAAAATTCCTAACATAAAATCACTTTCTAAGAGCTATGTTCAAAACAATCTTTCATAGAATGATTTAGGCTCAAGCCTAATAATCTTTATTTCAACTGAACATTTATTTTTCTTCATAAATATACGCTATATTTAAATCGTGTTTATTTAAAACATGGCAAAGTTATTGTTGACTTACCAAATATATAGTGGGCAAACATGGTTATATATGGGAGTTACTTAAACATTTATAATAGAAAATTAAGATCACTTCTCATATATGGCAGTGAATACTGCGTAATCTCCTCGCAGATGAAGAAGAAACGTGTAGTAAAAAAAATATAGTTCTACAGAAGATTGTTGAGTATAACATGGACTGAATATGGAGGCAAAGAATACCTTTTGGCGAAAATGGAAACAAAAAGGATACTTATATTTAGCATCAGAAAGCGAGAGTTGGTATTTTAGCGCTCATAATGAGGAAAGAGGGTTTATATATATATATATATATATATATATATATATATATATATATATGTATGTATGTATGTATGTCTGCCTGTGCATATGTTTGTGTGTGCGTGTGTGTGGAGGAAGGATGTATGACAAAGTGAAAAAAGTTTTCGGGTAATTCGTTCTGCCCTTTAGGATTTCATCGGACTTCAGGTCTGTTTACATTGATGCGACTCTCCACATGCACACGAATTAAAGACGTTGGTAATTTTAAATTTAGAAATACATATATATATATATATATATATATATATATATATATATATATATATATATATATATATATGGGGTATCTAATCAATCCAATTCCATTTAGATTCTTTTCCTTTTTTGGCATTAAATATCCCATATTGTAATGATAGAAAATCTTTCAAGAATGTTGAAACGTTGTAAGAACCTGAATGAAAATTTACTGTGAATGAACTCGCAATTAATGCATTTGCTAAACATTGTCATTTTAGTGAATTACGTTAGCATTTTTTTTATGGAAAATTTTGATCAGTTTCGTTATGGTGAGCAACTAATGCGTCTAATGGGTTGTTTTGTTTTGTTTTAAATCCCTTTTGTTGTCATATAATCTTTTATTTAAACTTCTTTCTGGCAATTCTTATAGGTCATAGAGTAAATACCTCCCTCATGTTTTGGCTTGTTATTTTGCATTAAGTCTTTTATTGTTTTAGATGTAGTTGTAACAAATATTATGATTAGTTTAGATAAGTTCTTTTTCGATTGTAGCTGTGGTAGGGTTAGTGGGAAGTACAATATACTTTTATGTTTCGATGCGTTTGTTTAGGGGACGCTTTTCTATTTTGAATTATTTTATGAAACTTTTGTTTCGCATTGAATATGAAATAGGTTATCGGAGGCTTTTGAAAGTATTTTCAATATATTTCTCCTCTCCGTGTAAATATTGAGGGCTGCAAATTCTGAGTGCTCTTAAGTAGAATTCGATGATTATTCCAGATTTTATTTTCTTGTTATGATGGGAATGGAAGTGTATTAGATCATTTTTATTAATTGATTTTCGGTGGGCACTAAGTTTTAAGTTGCGGTCAACGCAGTGTAGTTGGATATTAAGGAAAAGTAAAAGACTGTTTTCTTTCATTTCGTATGTAAATTCTATTGTATCGTCAAATTTGTTTAGTTTATGTACAGTATCTGGCAAATCAGTATCACGGGGATATATTAATTAAGCACCATCAATATATAGGAAGATAATTGTTTAAATAAAATGTTTTGGAAAGGACCAGATTCGAGAAATTCTGCGAAAATATATGCCATCATTCCACTCTGAGGTGATCCCATTGCTAATCCAAATTTTTGTTTATAATAATTATTATTTAATGTGAAATAACATTGATTGATGATGAGACGGCAGATTTTTATTATTTTAGTTATTGGTGGGGAGAGATTTATCTTTAGGTGTTTTTTTTAAATAGATTTAAGAATTTTCAATGGTTTTAGTGTAAAGTGATTTTATATCTAGACTGGCCATGAGTCATATTTCTTTTTCTTAGTTTTTACAACACGCTTACCTGAATTTTTTTAATATATTAGGGGCTGGTTGTTCCAAGGAAAAGGGTTAACATTTTTGCTATGGCTTTAGCTAGTTTGCGGAGTGGGGCGGCCTATTCCTGAAATAATGGGGCGCATTGTGATGCCTGTTCTGTGGATTTTAAGGAGACCATAAAGTTCCGGTATTCTAAAGGACAAAACACGTCACACAAAAACCTTTTCAACTTTGTCATACATCTTCCCTCCAAAACTGTTCTTGATAAATAAAATGTATTTATCGTAATCGCATATATATATATATATATATATATATATATATATATATATATATATATATATATATATATATATATATAAAAATGATGCCGATTTAATAGCAACAAACACTGCATTGCCTGAAACAAAATATGGAATGAAGCTATTTCAGATAAAAGCCAATAGTTTCTATGCATGAATCGGAATAAATTTGAGAGAAGAATTTTCTTTCTGATTTCATTATTGTAGGATTGATAGTACGCAAATTATGATGGTGAACAAAAAGGAAGTTTCTGAAGAATACAGAAAGGTATGATTACTGGGAACTCTTCCATCAAAAAAGTGTCTACATAAAAAAATGTGCGACAGTAGACGTACAAAGAATTTTCAGTCGAGGCTAGATTTCCAAGTACTTCGATTCATCTTTGCAGACAGAAAATAAGTAGGATACGAAGCGGTGGGTGAAGACAAATCGAAAAAAAAAAGAAGCGAAACGGAAGAAGTGGAAAGAAGAAACAGACGACCGTTTTATGAAATCGAAAGATTTAGGTGACCGAGAAGCTGCGACAATCGGGCGCCCAGCCGCCAAACTGATAGAAGCAAGAGACCTTTTTTATATGATAGCGTTCGTTAATTTACTGACTAACTATATCCGGACTTGAGCTGAAAAAGTAAAACGCCCTGTTAATAATGTTAATGAAGCTAAACGTATTCATTCTTTGCTTTTCTCTTTGCTCTCCTTTCATACTGACGGCATCATAAATAAAATCAAAAAACAAAAAACTTAATTCTGTATTTCTGCTTTATGGATAACTTTATTCTTTGATCGACAATAGAAAAAGACAGATATTCTAAGAAATTTAAGTTCCATGAGCATACATCAATGTATCTGAGACAAGCAGACGATTTGATGGGCTCTTAAGTTTTAAAATTCAAAATATTTATTGTATATTCTGATTGGTGATAAAACAGCAGCGTTTGTTATGACTACATCCGAACCAATGGAAGAGTTTCCTTTCCAATAGCGAGGAGCCTGTTCGGAACCTACCTGTCTATTATACAAGGAGTGGGGGACTTCGAATTGCTGATCGGAATCGACAAGGAGCTGCTACAAGAATTCAGATCGCCCTGGTCCAGAAGGAAAATGATGCAGAAGAATTTATTTCGGCGCTGACGATAATTGAAACAACCCAGTCGATCCCACCACATAGAAATGTCTTCGGCGGGTGGAGTTAATCTAAATCTTCGCTGTTACCACAAGAAAAAGAAACAACAAATTTTCTTTATACAAAAAGTATACCAAATTTCGCTCTGAAAAATATTCAGAGAAGTATTTCTCTTCTTCTTTTACTAAATGGAGTTGTAGTAGACATTTTTTTATTCTTATTCCTTTTGAAACGTCGGGGTTACCATTTGTTGATTGCGTTTTAGTTGATATGACCTCTCAATTTATATTTGACGTAAAATACCGTAAAATATGAAACAACAGGAAGGAACACAAAACGATTTGTAACAACAACAATATTTATATTTGTATAATGATGTACAAGCATAGGTGTTACTATTTTTGTTGGTGTTATGTACCTTTGACTGAATTAAAGATTTTACTAATGAAATATTTTTTATCCGAGTTCACAAAGGTTGAATGAACTTGTCGCTCAAAATGTTCACTGTTAGAGAGTTGAAAGAATTATAAAACTGAGAAAATACTGAATAAACTTTTACCTTTAGAAGAGTTCACTGTTCCGTAATGCTTGTAATTAAATTTCCATTGCTTATAGTTGAATAATCGTAGTTTGAAAAGTTTCGTATGTTTGTAATGTAGTTTGGAACATTTCGTACGTACGTGTGCGTGTGTGAATATGTTTTCATAGCGTCCGCCCGAACTGGGAATCGGAACACAGTTTCCTTTAAGGCTACATTTTCGTAGGCGAATGAAATCAAGAAAAGAGAGGAAGAACAAATTTGTATCTGATATTTATAATCGACGTAATCAGGTAACAGGATTGAAAAAGCATAGACAGATTTTGGCGGAATTATTTTTTGTCAGGTCAAGAACTAAATCGATGTTATTCGGACATGATTTAAATATTAAGTGACCAATCAGAAGCTGAGGTTTTCTGAAAATATGTATGAGGCTGAATAATCTCTGTGATCTACTTTTTGCAAAGATTTATACAAAATTCAACATTGATAAGAAGATGGTAGCGGTATGCTAAAGGGTTTTGGTTTTCACTTTGAAGCACCTTCTTATACTTCACGTTAAGAACAGTTGAATTTACATATTCTATGCAATAATAACTTTATTTATAAAAGGGCAGGTTTATTTTTGTTGTCAAATTTACACGTTATTGATTATCTTTAGGCACACAAAGTAATAAATTTGTGCAAATCTTTTGTGTGTTGTTATGAACAAATTTTATCGTTGCATTCAAAATCTGTTCCTGTCGTCTGTACCGACGGAGTTAGCTCCTCCTTAATTCCCTAATTGTTCACTTGGAGTCGCTCTCCCTACACTATAAATACTGGGCGATTTCTATACTTGTTCTCTTTCTACTTTGCATTTCAGCGGACACATTTAAAAATGTGATCTCTCGTTAAATCCGCGTTTTCACCCACTTGTGGGAAACTGCCATGAAACACACATACACGTACGTACGAACATTCACCAAAATACAAATCTTTTACGTTCACACACAAACACAAATGTTAATGTCTATGTCCATTGTAATTTTGTTGTTTAATACATATATTTGTTGACATATATATATATATCGGTCTTATTTGTTTTCTTTACATCTTCGGTTGGACTCAACTTGAGTCCGCCATATTTTTGTAGTTAGACCTTCTTCTAGCAGGAATAAACAGTACGTGTTCCTAATTCAACAACACGTAAACCCACACGGTCCTTCACGATACCATTTGCTGTGTACCAGTAATTGTTGTTACCCCAAACATTTCTTTGAACTATATTTTTCGTAGGATTTTTTTTACCAAAAAACCCTACGAAAATATAATCTGTCATTCTAATCATGATACATTCTTTTGTAATGCATAAGGTTTTGGTTTCAATTCCCACTGTAGATCAGTTGATGCGTTTATAACTCAACTGCTGATCATGTATTAAGAAACAATATTTTAACCCCCATCTCGTATTTAAATACGAGAATGTTCTATGTAGATTTTTTTAATATTTAGATAATGATCATGTAGCGTCAATAATTTGAAAGTAGATTATTCTTGGTATTAATTCTTTCCAACTGGCAATTCTACATCCAGACTCGTCAGTCAAGTGGAACTTATTTGTAGTTCAAATCCAGTTGGTTTAATTAAGTTTGTATTTCGGCAACTCATTCTACTGAAAGACTCAGATTTAATAAATAAAAAAAATGAAAAGATTGTTTATGGCATAAATAATCATTGAAAGCAGCTGGGAACGGATATTTTCAAGAGAGATTTAGCAAGTCTTGAATTTAGTCTCTGCTGATAGTAAAACGCGGCAGCTTCATGCTACAGATTCATTGTGACTAGAAAAGATTTTTTCTAAGTAAAACGTTAAGTGCTTTTTTTGTTTTCGTAAAATAATTTCATTGTTGATTCACAAGAGTATTTTATTGAATTTTTTTTTATACACGGACGCGCGTACACTCACCTCCACGTCCCCTCTGTCTTATTCTTTGTCTTTCATGAATTGAGATCAAATACAGATCAAAATATCGATTGGGATCAGACAGAATGATAGGATAAGGAACAAATACGAAACGTTTATAAATTTAACATGTTTCTCTTTTATTAAAGATTCATCTGGAAATAAAATACAGAGAAGGAAAGAAAATGCACAATACAAACTAGAATGATGATACATATATATATACAGTGTAACCCGGATATAAGAGACCCGGATATAAGAGAAACCCGGATATAAGAGAGATTTTCTCTCGTCCCAAATTAGAGCCTGTGTTAATGTATATAAAATAGACCAAACCCGGATATAAGAGACTTCTTCTCCGGTCCCGACAACTCTTTTATATCCGGGTTACACTGTACACATGAATTATACACATGGACATTACTATCTGTCTATATTTTTAAGATGAGGTATTATGTACACTATTTACATTATTCGGACTATTGTCCTCATCTTTGTCGCCATATTTATCAAAACCGTTTTTTACCAGTGCTCATATTGCAATTCTTGCTGTTATCATTCCATGTTTTACCAGAGCTCATATTGCATATTTTTGTTGTTATTATTGTTTTTTCTCTGGCACTCCTTATTACTGGTTCCCATACTGTATCCATTTATATGCTTGGTCGGCTCAGGAGATTTTGTAGCTTAGCATATGTGCTGATTCCTTAAGTTTACGAATTTTCCAATGATGTTCTTTGTCATCTATCTCAACCTGATCCCACAGATGGCGGTGATCTCCCTCCTCTCTCCATATGTGGTCATCCACGCCTAATTTTTCCACTTCCCCTCGTGTTACAGCTTTCTGGTGTTCTTGACGCCTTCCCTAATAGTAAAAAATTGTCGCTGAAGACATAAGGTTTATAATACCCAGAAATTCATACACAAATGTCCTCAAGGATACATGGCACAGTGGATAAAGGTGTTAGTTAAATCCAGTGACAGGACCCAAAGAGTGTGAGTTCAATACCTGGTTAAGGCAGTGGAGAACTTGAAGAGGGGAGTTAACAGGAGATAACTGATAACTGACATCCATTAGACATGGTACGTAGAACTAGAACAGTCTACCCCAATGAGCGAAATAAGAGATATATATATATATTTCGCTGAACACGACTACCAAGACACTGGTATTAAGCTTTTTATTATTTTTTTCTTGCATTCGGACAAGTGACTTCTTTTCTGAACATAGACTGTACAAAAACTGTTTCAATTTAAGGTAACTTTTCTTTTAGTCTGGTTAAACATTACACCTCATAGAAGTGCGAAAGTCATACGACGTATATCTTAATTTCTAATTTTTAATCGAAAAATGAAAATAATTATCTATATTTATTTTTATACATCGGTTTTATTTATTTTCATACCTACATATATTTGCAAATGTATTTTGAGAGGCTTTTAATTTTATATTGATTCTCAAATCCATATGTACTTATATTGGCAATGCGAGGAAAGAGAGAATATTTTCGGTTTCCAGTTCTCCATTATAATCATTACTATATCCGCGATACACTAACACCTTAATAGGACGGATGAAACAGAATAATTGAAAGAAAGGAAAATGAATGATGAACACGTATTGTTCCCAAAGAGATATTTTACATATCGCTATGTCATACAAGAGTGAGTGAGTGAGTGATACGTTTTCTACGGCTTATCTAACCCTTATTTAAAGCCAGAAAATATTTTATATTATAGGATTTTTAAAAATAATAATAGTGATACAAGTCTTACTAAATAACCTATAGCTTCAGAAGAAGAGATGGATTCAGGCTTTTGCCAATGGTAAAAAATAAAAGGCAAATGTAAGGATATATTTTGCTGTATGTGTTTATATACAAAAGCAAGGATGTCATTGGTTTATTAAGGCTTTTACATTTGAGAACGTTCATGAATATTCATCAGGTGGCTGAAAGGTTAATAAAAACATGTCGAGGACAGAAAGTGTCGTAATTCAAAGTCTGGTAAGACAAAAGTGAGTGAGTACTATTAAAGAAATATTTTTAATTTTTTAATAAATGAATATTGTTTAAATTGGGGTCAGATTGTTATGGTTTTGGAATGGACGTTAAGCATCCCGATACCACTTTCTTATCAATGTTGAATTTTGTACAAATCTGTGCAAAAAGTGGATCAAAGAGCTTATTCAGCTTAATACACATTTTCAGGAAATCTCAGCTTTTAATTGGTCAATAAACAGGTAAATAAATTGGCGTTGCAATCCACCCACGTACAAATATTCTTCCAGCGTATGACCAAGTCAAGTTTTCCTGCTCTTTTTCTGGGAGTCTGTCACTTGGTTACATTAATTATAACAGACACGAACTTGTTCTTTCTTCTTCCTTGATTCTCTTACTACAAGATGTAGTTGTAAAAAGGATTTGCGTCTTGACCATGTGCGGTCAGACGCCCATGAAAACATATTCACGCATGCACTTACGTACGAAATTTTCCAAACTACATTATAAACATACGAAGCATTTCCAAAGAAGAACTTTTCTCTTTAAAATACTTTTCTAAAGCTAAAAGTTTATTCGGGATTTCTCAGCTTTATAATTCATTCAACTTTTGTGAGCTCAGATAAAAATATTAAAATTTCATCAGTAAAACTTTAATTCAGTCAAAGGGAGATAACCCCAACAAAAAGTAACCTCTGCGCATGTACATCATTACACAAAAATAAATATAAATCTTGTTGTTATAAAAACCATTTTTATTCCTTCTTGTTGTTTCATATTTTGTGGTATTTTGCGTTAAATATAAATCGTGAGGTCATGTTAACAAACAGAAATGGTGATATATATTAACATACCTCAACAGGTGTATGTGCAATACGTCTTCAAAAACATGAGGTAAGGGATTTTAACTGTTTTCTTTTGATTTCTTAATATTTAATAATTTTTATTCATCTTAGTTCACTCGTGATATTTTTAAAAATGCCCCATCATTTTTTTTTTTAGAATAAGCGGCATTACCAGAGCAGTGAATGATGAGAATGCTCCTGGGACACCACTCCTGGACTAGTTATATATCAGAGAAGGTTGAAGAACTGTGTGAAAGAAGACTGAGAGATTAAAATTGAGTGAACGAAAAAGAAAAAAAAAACAGTAGAGTTAGCTGCTTCGTCTTTTCGAAGAAGTTAAAGTGTAATGCTGATACTTTTTATAACAACGTGATCGATAAATTTGAAAAACTGATTTGATATGCCGATAAATAATTTTTAAACGCATCATTATTTGTTGATTTTATCATTTTCTTATATTTCTTTCGTAACCATTAACGCTCATCATCGACTGCATGCTCCAGTTTCAAAGTCACCCTTCGTCAACTACGTAATTGATTCAATGAATCAACATTTTAAACTTTTGATAGATTGATGGTATTTCGAAATCAAACTGTTGTGTAGAAATCTAAATCCTCGCCAATCAACATCCATTGCAATACATTTATAGTATAGATGTATAATCTACCCTAGGCGATTAACAAGGTGTACAATATTTCTCCAATGGAAAAAGCAACATGGCTCCAGAAATCGCTTTGTGTGATTTCGGCAAAGCTCGAAATATTTAATATTAAATGATCAGATTAGAAAGAAAGGGAGAAAAATGAAAGTTACTATGTTATCTTCATGCTAACTACAACGTTAACCCTAAAATGAATTCTTTCTCCAAGCAAACCAATAAAGCCACTAAGACACAAGGGGATGAAAGAAATTGAGAAAACTTTATTGAGGAGAGAAGACAATTAAAGAACAAGATTCAAGGAGACGCAAGAAAACTATTGTTATTTCATTTAAATTAAGGACAATAGTTGTCAGGAAAACAAAAAAAAACAGAAGATAATTCCACAAGCGACGAGTTTGAAAGAATAAACTATTAGCGTAGAACTTACTGTTACATTTAACCATTTAAACTGTAAAATAATGAGACCTCGCCGCCAATCTAGTACTGCGCTTAAATTGATAAAGTCTAGGTACCATACTGGAGACAATTTACATGAAACTACTTATAGAATAATCATAGGGAAAGTGACTAAAACCGAGATGACAGCTCAGAAGTAATAAAATTGCAGATTCTTCATTTGATTTTATCAAGAATCTTTAAAGAGATAGCAGAAGCAGCAGGCCAGATGTGACAGCAGTATTCAATGTTTGAACGATAGTAAACTCATAAATGTGTAAGATTCTGGCGAGAAAAAAGTATCGAGCACGACACAGTGAACCAACTATATATATATATATATATATATATATATATATATATATATATATATATATATATATATGACGATTTGGAAAGACTGCATCATCGTTTATGGGCTGCTAGAGTAAATAAAATGTTTCAGTTTTCAACACTCTTCTCCATTCGAAATCATGAACATCTTATTGCACCCACATTCATAAACTTGACGTGTCCCTCATAAAATCTCTTCGTTCTCTCTGTTTTCAGACAGGGTCTCCAATACTGAGCTATTCACAAGCAACATCGGGGTTCAACTATTTCTGATGCAACTTAGATGGGCTGGTCATGTCTTACGAATGACCGAGGAACGCACTGTCAACTTCAGTATGGTGCAGGTAATGTCGGCTGACCACTACTCAGATCTAAAGACAAACTGAAGTACAATCTTAAGTCTGTCAACGCACCTGATACTTCTTTTGAAACCCTAGCTACTGACTGCGGAAAAAGGAGGAAAATTGCCATCAACGTATATTGAATTTCAAAGTAACTTCAACAGTAAAATGACGGGACCTAACCGCCAATCGAGCACTGCGCTTAAATTCGTGAAGTCGATTTACGAAAGAAGAATTATTTGATTTTAGTCATTAATGAAAATGTAGTGTTTTCAAATAAAAGTCCTACAATCTGTTCTCCTTTTCATTTATAAAGCTTCTGGAAACAGAAAGAAATGAATTCGGCGTCACATTTTATTCATGATTTATCTACTACTTTCCCGTATTATCATCTCTACACATTGTCTTTCAAAATTTGATTACAATAAAGCATATATTTGTTTCATGTAATCTATTATAAGGGCGCTTTTTGATGTTGTTTCTTGACTAGTGGCCGGCCTCACTGATGCCACACCGACTCATCTGCTGTTTCTGCATCTCGTAAGAGATTTTTTTGTACTATTATTTGTAACCCTTTCGTTAGATAGTATGACCATCGCTTGACATCAGTTAACAGCAAGTTTCCTCAAATCTGTAGCGTTGTGACGCGTGCTGGTCTATAGCAGCCACTAACTTTATAAAGGGGAGGCACGTCTGTGCTAGTGATTACCTCAAGGGTAACGAGAGAAAGAGACAACTGCTTGGCTGGATTAGCATTTTTGATGAGTCACAAGACAGTAACAGATGAAATTGGGCTATTGGCTACCGATAAATAGTAGAGAAAGAGAGAGAGAGAGAGAGAGCAGACCTATGACGGAAAGAAAGAAAAAGGCGAAATGAACATGGCCAGCTTGCTTTTTTTTTACTGAAATAAACACAGCAAGAACTAAACAATTTTAATAATGAACGACGAGAATTTATTCGCCGAAAGTGAATGTTTCTGAACGAAATTAATTTATAGTTGGCAGGGCTGGTATAAGGGTCACGTACCCCACAAAGAATTTATGATACACCCCCACACTAAACATTTCAATTTTCATAAAGTAGTATTATGTACAATAATGGATCATATGCAATAAAAGTGAAAAATTGAACTAGAAAAATTGAAAATAAATACACTGTATCTAAACGGAAATTAGAGACATGTCATAATAGATCATCCCATCTTAAATAAATCAACAATGTTTTGAGGCAGTTTTAATCATCAACTCTTAAAATTTTAAGAATTTAACATATTTAAAATTATACATAAAAAAATAATGAATTTTATATTGTTTTTCGAGACTTTGCATCTGCAAAACAAATTCACGGATTTCGACGAAAAAAAAAAGAATCCAAAATCCGCGAAAATTTTTACTCCTTTAATAGTCAGTTGTATTTAGTTTCATTTGTAACTTACATAAATGTAGGTAGAAAAAAGCAAATGTTGATAGAATAACAAGGGTCACAATCAGACTTGATCCCCCGGTCGGGGGTTGGGAGTAGTACTCTCTCTCTCTCCCTTTCTATCTCCCTCTCTCATATATGCAATATACAAACAGCACATAGATGCCATTTGCGTTTTTTTTTTGTCTGAGTATTGCCAATATTTACCTCGATGTAATTTCTTCACAAGCTCTTAATGATGTTACAATTATTCAGTTTCGCGTTTAAGTCGTTCACTGCGTAGCCGTGTTCAGATCATTTGTTTTTCTTTCCTATTTGGAAGTCTAATTTTCGCAGTTTTTTATTTTCTCTACCAGCTCCGCCATACCGGGTGCCACGATTTCATAACTTCTGTTTTTTTATTTTACCAATCGAACCATTTTATTTCCTTTCTCATCCGCTTTAAAATGGTTTCTTAATATTTAAGAATACTACAAGTGCGTTCTTTTCTTTCATTAATATAATTTTTCCTTAAAATGCTTCTTTTTCTTCTGATATAGATATTCTGTTTTTTTTTGTTTGTTTTTTTTTCTTTTGTTTTGCTTTATTGAATCGAATCCAAATCTTCGCAAATATGGCGACTCTCCTTACCCATGTTCTTTCAAGCAAAACTAGTATGGCATATTTCTCTATTTTTAATGCCATTCTCAGATCTTTGGTCAAAACCAAGACTGTTTTGAGAAATGTTTTAGTTATTTATTTACTGTAGATAACCTTAGGTCATCACCAGGATACGAGATAGGAATTTTTTGTTTATTTGTCTTTGAGAATTCGTTCCTTATTTTATAACTCTGCATTGCATACACTATCATGATTGTGGCGAAGAACAGAAAATTGACCTTCTTAGGTAGGTTGTTCTCTTTATATTAATCACAGACTATTTAGACTATTTAGATGCAGACTGTTGTCCACATCTTTATTGTCAATGTTTCGGCCGTTGGGCCCTCTGGCCTTCATCAGGTGTATGTATGCCGATCTGGGTAACCTACAGAGAATTCCGAACTGAACCCTTTATTTAATCAATGGGATTAGACTGTTCTCGTCCATATCTAGGGATATCTTGCCTAGTTCTTATTTTTAGTACAGCTCAGTTATTGCTCATCCTGTTTCCACTGAGTCCAAGTACACACTGCCCAGCCCAGGGATTGAACTCTCAATTACTGTGTCATTAAATGGGTCAATAGTCTAGTGTATTAAAGCGTTGGTTCGTGAATTTAGTTTGCCAGTAAAGCTAGTTACGAACCAATAACAAACTTTGACGAAATAATTGTGGTACGCTTTTGAATATTTACTAAATTTTTCCATGTGAAAGTGAGCGATGACAAAAAATGGTGGGGAAATTCCTAGTCTATACATTTACTATGCTTTTATTCTTGGTTTTAGTTCTTTCAAAGTCATTTGACTTATATATAATAAACCTTTTTCTGTCCTTTTCAGGATCCTTTTCCTTCCTTCCATGAACGTCGTCGATTATTTCATAAGTGAATGATATTGAGAAGTTGAAAAGATACACATTAGTTCCATGACTAATTTCAAAACTCCAACTATCTTGCATTTGGTTTACCATTCTAGGACCTTTGCTTCCACCTGACATTTATTTACTTTCTGGGTGTGTCTCTGATTCTATTTTAGGATCGTGAAACAAAATCCGTGCATTCCACCGATATACTCCTAATGTATCTGATTTTATATTCTTCTTTTAAACTAATTAGATCTTTTTTGTAAATCAACGCCCACTTCACATTTTCCTTTTTTTCTGCACACACATCATTTCCCCAGAGAGTTTGATTTCATATTGTTTCTATTCTCTCATCTACTTGTAAAATCGAACCTCATAATTTATGAAAGTGCGATGTTCTGCGTTGTATAAGCAGAGAATGTTTCGAACTTTCAAATCTCTTTTCCTTGATTAAAATTCTCCGGTTGATTTTTTTTTTTCATCAAAATTTCTCAATCTCCAGTTTCTTAGTCATTTTGGAAATGAGTTTCTCGCATCTCTGATTTTTTTCTCACTGCAAACATCAAGAACCATTTAAAATTTTCTTTGACTGTCACCATTTCCTGGATGATTTAAGCAGCCATCTTTTATGCTCTAAATTTGACGTTGTACGTTATTCGTATAAACTGTAGGAATCTTTAAGAGCTGAAAAAATATTTTTCTTTCTTTTCGCCCATGAACCCAGTTAATGGCATTTACTCCATTTTTAATGCCATTTTCAATCAGAATATTGGTTATTATGACTCTCCACATATTCCACTACTTGTTTATCTCTAAATTGTCGTGACTTCTTGGAAAAGACAGTTGATTGGTTTCTCATTACCTTATTCACGGTTATGAATTCAGAGCACTCATCCCAGACTGCCTGGCACAAGATTCGAGAGCCCCGCCTACTTTACTAGTTAGCCCATAAGACAGAAGGAGAAGATATGAATTCATATCTTTCTCAAGGAAATCAGTGCAAAAGTGAGTTCAAAAGTTTAGAAGTTGAACTTGAATTCGGTTCACCGATTCTAAAGTCAGAGTTAGTTTCCATGTCGAGATAATAATTACGCAAATCGTACGAGAGAGAGCTGGATGATAGAAAGATTTATTCTCCCATTTATTTTTCCCCCATTATGAGCATTATTATATCCGTGATATTATTGTCCCATTTATAGAATATATATATATACACGTGTCTCACGCAGAGAAAAATATATCATCTATCTACACAGAAATATTTATTTCGAAAAATAAAGTATAACGGGAGAGAGCTATGATAGAAAGATTTATTTTCCTATTTGTATTCACCCATCATGAGCATTATTATATCCATGATATAACACCTAATTTCACAGAGAAACTTTTATACTACTAAGACATACTCATAACTATATATACATACAGTGTTCGATGGATAAATTGTCATCTGAATGAAGCAAAAATGAAAATAACACTGACATCTCACTTTAACACATATATTTACCAATATTACACAAAATATCTAGTTATTAAATAGTAAATTTATTCAATAAAATCGCCATTGTCTTCAACTACAGCCTTCAGACGACTTGGAAATCTCCTGCAACTCTTCTTGACGGTCTCCTTGTTTAAGTTGGTGAATGCTGTAATAATCCTTGGCTTCATTTCAGCTTTGGTGTTACATGTTTTGTTGGTCTCCCGCTTAAACTGCGCTCCCACGCATAATAATCAAGAGGGTTGCAGTTCGGGGAGTTAGAGTCAGATGTAAGGAGTGATGTGGTCGCAGAAACTGTCTAACAAACATGACTGAGTTCTCCTACGTGTGTGGCATGGTGCAGAGTCCTGTTGCCAGACACCGGATCTTCCAGCAGCCAACCTCTTGACACAGGGCAGCACTACTTTCTCAAGGCACTTGATTTAGGCATCCGTGTTCAGTTCGAGGCCTCGTGGGAAGATGAATGGAAGCACTAGTAATCACACCAAACACATTCGTAATCACCATTAGACTCATCTTTTGAATCATCTGTATTATCCTCAGATTGACACCCAAACACACTGAAATCTTCGTATTGGAGCTTTCGGTGTGAATGCCAAGCAGTACGGCATGCCGTTTCCAAATGCGTCATGATGCTCTTTTTCTCACAGACAGTGCCCAACTGACCCTACTACAATAAGCAAAAACAAACAACGCGCATGCTCGAAATTAAAAATATAAACTGGCGAAAATTTGCCCTTCGCACCCTTTATATACACTTTTCCCACACGGAGAAGAATATATCACAGAGCAAAGCAGAATGCAAGAAGAAACAAAAAGGGAGGGTCTTACATATAATATGGAGATACTCCTGTGTCTGGTGAAGACATTTTTAGGACTCTAGATTCAAATGGACCAGATTCATCTATGTCCCAGGCGTGGACATATTCCACGAACAGGAAACAGCGAGTCTTGGGTTTTCCTAAATTAAGGATTACGAGCTGGAGTTTCATTATATATCTGGAGAAGATATATTCCCAAAGGGAAACGGAACCATGGACTTGTAATTTACTGGTGGGCAGATTTAGCCACAGCCTGTGCCCTTTGGTCCTGGCTAAAGAAAGGAACATCATGTCGGGACTGCTGTAAACGAACTGAATTTGAAAGCCGCTTTGGTCACTGTATAAGAGGGAATACATTAAGCTACCGCCCCGTGGCTCATGTGACTTATCGCTACCAAAGGGAGATAATCGCCTTTTTTATCCTGGCAATGTTTTTTCATTCTGTTCTTTTTTTTATTTTTACATCTTAATTGTTTGGAGATTTTTGTTTTATTTGAGAATGTTGTTGATGCTCGGTAACAATTTCACGGAATGTCAAAATAATAAATGTGTAGAATCAGAGAAAAAGAACAAAAAATGGAAAGAAATCACACCAGCAATCTGGAATATTCAAAAGCTAAGTAGAATAGATTTTGTATAAGATGTCACTTCATAATATGTTTGGTTCTCCCCAACTTCTTTTATTGCTTTCAGCCATACTTCTTCCTTTACTAAGCCTCTTTGACTTTCTTATATTCGTTCCTCTTTCCATTGGGTAAAAATTATTGACTAAATTAATTACTGCTTTCATCTGCTATTCTTCAATGTGTCCGGTGAGTGTTAAATTCTCCAAGACTTACTTCCACAATATCTGATGTGCGGATGGTGTCATGAATAACATCTCGGAATGTGAATTCGGAAATCCGAGTTTGAATTCGAATTCCTGTCGGGTTTGTTATATGCACTTGCGTGCAAATAGAGTTGGGAAAGGTATCGACCTATCACTTCCACCTAGCTAATGGTTAACTAGTAAGACTTGTATCTGGAAAAAAAATCATTGTTATTCTCGATAGATTTGTTCATGCGATACCCACTTGCTAAAAAAGGAATTACTCTTGCAATCTAAAATATGTTTCGGCTTTAAATAACCTCCAAAGGGTTGATAAGCCGTAAAAAACAAATCAACCAATTCCCGGTTAGGTGTGCCCAAAATATCAGCTGTCTCTTTCTGGTTGTTTCTTTTTGAATTTCTATTCTCCTTAAAGCATATTTATTTGTCACATTCATCATGGTATTTTCATTATCCATTTGTAGAATCACATCTGTTATTTGAGATCTTTTCTTTATTTGTGACGAAATTATCCAGTTTTATCTTGGTGTTCTCACTCAGTAGAATTTGTAATTAACTATAAGATATAAATAGTTCAGATCATGTGAAAATACTTATAATGTTGTGTATTTGAATTCGGTTTGTTTCACATCATCGGGGGTCTAATTTGCCTCAGCTTAAAAAACAGCGGGATAAATTTTATGAAATTTCAATACAAGTTCGAGAGCCACTCAAGGTAGAGAGTTACCGTTGGAATAACAATGAAGAATAAGATGCGAGATATGAGGGGAAAAGAAATTGGTAGGAAGTGGATATTAATAGGATAGAGAGGAATGAACCTTGACTTGAAGAGGTCCAGATTAAAGTGTTCAAGGAAGCACCCACACGCATGTCTCTTCCATAAAGTGTCAGTTCTTTGAAAAAAAAAACTGAGTAGAAGTTTCTTCTTACATTAAAGAAGGTAAAGAGGGCGATTCAAATTCATGGAAGTAGTTTGGTCTATTCTAGCTAGAAAGGTCTGAATTGGTGGAAATCAAGAATGTACTCCATCTAAACATTTGCCATGGAAATAATGTCAGATTAGGGATAGGCGTGCAATGTTCCCTATGTGGAAATATGTAGGAAATTAGGGTGATTCAACTTCATGATTATAGCATGGTGAAGCCTATTGGTAAAAGTCTGAACTGGTGAAACTAAGGATTGCTCATCTGAACATTTGGCATAGAAATATTAATAAGGCAATGACAGGGCTGCAATGTTGTGTTTGTGGAGAAGATGCCTTAGAGTGGAAAAATATCACCCCCAACACACAATAAGTCACCCCACAATGAATTCATCCCCCGCCAAATATGTCACCCACAAAGCCGCTTAAATGATTTTGAACTGTTAGGGCTGGAAAGTGAGGATTGAGCAGCTCCATAGAAGTAATCATTCATTTTGAGCCTAATTTATATTTTGTAGGAGGCCCGGTGGAGTAATAAATAGCGGCTTGGATTGAAGAATCGGAGAGCCGAGTTCGAATACCACTCGAATCCATTACATTCACTTACGTGCTAATACCCTTGGGAAAGATATTGACCTTCTTCTTCTCCCTCCAGCTATGGGTAAATAACAGGACAGATTGGGTTCTATAGACTTAGATGGCAACTGGTCTAGGAGAAGGATAACTGAATTCAAAACATACAGAGGGTCGTTTGGGGACCTTGTGTGCACTAGGTCTCTGTATTCGGCCTTTCAAAAAGTGTGGTTGTTTCTGCAATTCTGTATGAATCCTCTTCTTCTCCCTCCAGCTATGAGTAAATAGCACGGCAGACCAGGTTTTATAGCCTTGGATGGCAACTGGTCTACTGCAGAAAAAAAAATTGACAACCTACTACGGGAAAAATCTGCCCCGTCAGTCATGTATCGAAAGATACATGATCGCCTACGCATGTATTATGCATGGCAAGAAAGAGAGAAAACAAAGCAGAAGGAGACAGGTCCTCGCTAAAATGAGACAGTGAGCTGACCATCTTTTCAGCTCCTTTAACAATGAATTGTATATATGAGTTCCACTTGAAATCAGGAATGAACTTGAGTCCCAATAGATGTTCAAAGTATTGAGCCTGCTCGAATGCGAAAACATTCATCCTGTCTGGAGACAAAATCAGGTTTTGAAGAGCGATTACATAACCACACCGGATTGGGTTTTGAAGTATTGAAAGTTACAAACCAGTTTTCGCCAATTGAGCTGTTAACAATTCCGAGCCATTAACCATTTCACCACTCGCAAATCTAAGCTTACAGAACCTAGTATTCACTAGTAGTCACTCATTTAGGTACTGACTAGGTTTGGTGTTGCTTAACTTCGATGATCATGCAGGAACCGGTGATTCATCAAGATATAGCTGTAAGCTTGACAAATAATATTGTGGTGAAGGCCAATAGATTTTACTACATTTTTGTTGATTGTAGTCATTTATAACTAATCTATTAGACTGGCTTTGGTGGAAATGGAGGTGCTATTTTCATCTTAAATACAAATATGAGTTGAAGATATAAGATATATATTGTATAACCATTGCTATAAGATTTATTTTTAGTGAGTGCACATGTTTGAGTTAATATCTCTAAAATAAAATAAAAATGCTGCTCAGACACGTGTACCCAATAAAAATAGAGTTTATACTAACAAGAAATAATGTCAAATAAAAATCCCTACAAAAAATTAGCCGTTTACGTTTCAGGTTTACGTTTGAAGTTAGTAGATATGGATTAGGAGAAGTCCGAACAAGAAAAGTGTTTCTGCTAAATAGGTAATTCCAATCTTTTCCTGTCAGGATGGTCCCCGTGGGCGAACTAGTAGAGGCACTTTTTTACTCATAAAGTGTTTTCCCTGATGAAAAAAAATGGATAAAGTTTCGCTTCCTATCGGAGGAGAGATCTTTCTTTAGTAGAACTTCTCAATTTATTAATGTCATTGTTTAATAAAATAAAAAAAACAAAAACATCCAAAACACATATAGCCACTAAAAATAATGTTTATAAGAGATAATGTAGGGTAAAAAAAATTCTTTAAAAAATGATCGTATCACCAACAAATATTCCTATGGTAGCCAATCGATACATTTGGTCATCATTCCGTGACTGTTGATCACATTTCCATATTGTTTTCTCTTTATGAACTTTTTTTTATTTTAGAAGCCATGTCTTTTCAGAATATAAGCGATCACTTTTCTCCACAGCTTCATTTTCTTCATTGTCTGTGAATTGCCATGAATTCTTCATAAAGTTGAGTGGTTTTCCATTGCTCTTCTGTTTGCCATTCAGAGTGTCCCTTCTCTTCGGCAGCTTGTTATCCAAAACTAGCACAGTTTATCTTATTTAATCCATAGCTGGAGGACAGAAGAGACCGATTCCTGCTTTTAAAAGGGTCTCAATGCGAAAGTGAATGCAACAAACTAAGCTGGGATTTAAAATCAGTTTACCGATTCCACATTCCGCGTCGATATCCGCTACACTACCAGAACATCTTTTAATGGACCACAAGAGATACAAGCCAATAAAGCAGTGCGTAAGAGAGAAAAAATGAAAATGAGATAATAAGTAATAATATATACTGCTACTTAAAATATAAGTTATTTATTCGGTGTTACAGGAAACGGTTATAAAGGAGTTTGAACTAAAAACAAAATTCATTAGAGACATCGAGTCTTACTGATGAGGAAAAAGAATCTTTAAAAGAACCGGAATATCAGACAAATAAAAACACGAATCGGTAAACACCATAACATCATAAATATAAAAAAAATGAAACAGGGGAAAAAATGTCAGATTTAAATTCAAGATGCAGAAACAGCCTTTATAAAGAGAAGGAAAAAATCAAATATGCATAGTCACAAAAAATAGCGGTACAGGAACGGAGGAAAAATCAATATTATCGCTTAGAAGCAAGGAATTGAGAAATATGAAATCTAAGACCTTGAACATCAATCAAATTCAACAATACGTTGAAACAAACAAAAGAACGGAGCTGAATGATATGATATACACTGTTGCTAGAAAGATGGCGGTAAAAATTATAAACCAAGAGAAAAAAATGGCCAGTAAGAGTAACAAACCAGCTTGGGAAACCAGATTAGAAAGAAAAAGTACGAAAGTTGCAAAGTGGCACAAGATTATTGAAAGACGAATTAAACAAGAAGACAAAACAAACGAAGCTTTGAGGCAAATCCCAAATAAACCAGAAACGAATATTTGCCTTAGTGGAGATAATAAATGATAATGATTCACTAAAGATGAAAAGCTAAACAATATCAGCAGCGGACTGCACAATAAACACAATACTATTTGTCATAGAATGTAAATTTGGCAAGAACATAAATGTTAGATTGAGATGAAAACGAAAATTGTATTCTATGACAGAGATGTTATAGAATGTAGGGATGAGGAAAGCAAAGCTATCTAGACGATGGAAAAAAGCTTCTCTTCTCATTTATCCAATCAAAATTTAGATAATCGGAACGCATTAATCAACTTACAGATTTTCTTCCAAGAAATTCACATTAAACGATGTAACTTATAATTGTCGAAAAATTGGAGGAAGTCTTAGAATGAATGACGATAAAGCGACAAATATCATACAGCAAAAAAGACAGTGAAAATGAATGTGAGCAGCCACAGATCAGTCACATTCTTATCTTTGATGTGAAAAATCCTGACTTGATATGGAAATTGAGAGAACCGAACTAGAATAACAGAAAGGAAGTAAATTAAGAACTAAACAAACAAAATGTCCAATCGACATCAAACAAATAATTCTGAAGAAAAGTTAACTCAAAACTAAAAAAAACAAATATCAACTATAGAAAAGCATACGATATGACTCCATTCCCATATCCGGATCCTTGAACGTCATAAAATATTCAAGATAAATGAAACTGGAAAAGTTCCTGGTTAACTCCATGAGAAACGGGAGATTGTTTTGCAGACGATGATTTTAATAGATGAAGATATAAAATCATAATTTTTGTCACCTGGATATCACTGAATCTGCACTTGAAACATTATAAAAAAGAAACGATTTTTTTTTAAATGACAAAAGGGCGTCCTATTTAATGTATGTTTGCCGTGGGAGAATGAAAATAAACTAATAAATAAAATAAGAAAAAATAAATAATAAGAAGAAAATAAAGAATTTCATTTTCCCATAATGCAAAAGGAAACTAAAAAGGTTTTCCTGTCACCTGTGAATTTTATGACTCCACTTCCGGAAAAGAGATAATCGTTCTCCTCTCAATTCCCAAACATTGAGTTCGGATGTGTTCAGCAGTCGTCACAACCAAAGGGAGAAATGGCCACCTTCATTCAATGTCATACTGACTTGAAGTCGACCATTCTCTATAGCCCAGCATCTTCTACCTACTTGCGTCAATAAACATTGGCCATTCATTTTCTAATCACGTCTTCGTCTTATTTATTGCGTTTCACCGGCATTCAATTTCTTTTAGCGGAACAAAGTGAAATACCAAAACATTCTACAAGGCATGTCAATAAGGTGGAAACCTGCTAATGAAAAAGAAAGCATTTATTTTATACAAAAAATGTTTATTTTGTTAACATAATCGTCTTTATCAGTGCATTTAATTTAATGTAACAAGCATTACAGGTCCAAATTCACTTAAGATCGTCATGATATGCTGCGGATCCATTGATCTCCGGATTAACAGAATTATGGATCAACCACGTACATAGACGATTCAGAATGAAGGATCAACCTCGTATACAGACGATTTAGAATTATGAATGAACCTAGTCTATAGACGATTTAGAATTGTGGATCAAACTCGTACATAGAAGATTTGGAATTATGGAAAGACCTCGTAGACAGACCATTCAGAATTATGGATGAACCTCGTACAAAGACGCTTTAGAATCATGGATGAACCTAGTATATACACGATTTAGAATCGTGAATCAACCTCGTATATATACGAATTATAATTGTGGAGCAACCTCGTACATAGATGATTTAGAATCGTGGATCAACCTCGTACACAGACGATTTAGAATTATGGATCAACCTCATACACAGACGATATAGAATTATGGATCAACCTCGTACATAGACAATTTATAATTGCGGATCAACATCGTACATTGAAGATTTATAGTTGTGGAGCAACCACGTACATAGAGGATGTAAAATCCTGAATCAACCTTGTACACAGATTTTATAGAATTGTGGATTAATTTTGTACACAGACGATATAGAATCGTGGATCAACCTCGTACATAGACGAATTATAATTGTGGAGCAACCTCGTACATAAACGATTTAGAATCATGGAGCAACCTCGTACATAGACGATTTAGAATTTTCGATCAACCTCGTATATTGTCGATTTAGGAGTATGGATCAACCTCGTACATTGTCGATTTAGAAGTATGGATCAACCTCGTACACAGAAGATTTATAATTGTGGAGCAACCTCGTTCATAGACGTTTTAAAATCGAGAATCAAACTCGTTACAGACGATTTAGAATTATGGATCAACCTCGTACACAAAAGGTTTAGAATTGTGGATCATCCTCGAATACAGATGATATATAATCGTGAATCAACCTCGTACATAGACGATTTAGAATTGTAGATCAAACTCATACATACACGATTTGGAATTATGGATCAACCTCGAACACAGACGATATAGAATTGTGGATCAACCTCGTACACAGACGATTTGAAGTCATGAATCAACCTCGTACCCAGACGATTGACAATTATGGATTCAAACGTGTACATAGACGATTTAGAATTATGGATCAACCTCGTACAGAGACAATATAGAATTGTGGATCAAACTCGTACACAGACGATTTAGAATTGTGGATCAACCTCGAACACAGACGATATAGAATCGTGGATCAAACTCGTACATAGACGATTAAGAATTGTGAATCAACCTCGTATATAGGTGATTTAGAATTATGGATCAACCACGTACACAGACCATTTAAAATCCTGAATCAACCTCGTACCCAGACGATTGACAATTATGGATTCAAACGTGTACATAGACGATTTAGAATTATGGATCATCCTCGTACAGAGACGATATAGAATTGTGGATCAAACTCGTACATAGACGATTTCGAATTGTGGTTCGACCAAGTACATAGACGAATTATTATTGTGGAGCAGCCTCGTACATAGACGATTTAGAATTGTGGATCAACCTCGTACATAGATGATTTAGAATCGTGGATCAACCACGTAGACAGACGATTTAGAATTGTGGATCAACCTCGTACATCGACGATTTATAATTTTTGATCAGATTCGTACATAGACAATTTGGAATTATGGATCAAGCTCGTGCATAGTTGATTTAGATTCGTACACAGACGATTTAGAATTATGGATCAACCTCGTACATAGACGATTTGGAATTATGGATCAACCTCGTACATAGACGATTTGGAATTATGGAACAACCTCGGACATTGACTATCTAGAATTGTGGAGCAACCTCATACATAGACAAATTAATGTTGTGGATCAACTTTTTACATTGACGATTTTGAATTATGGATCACCATCGTGGATCACAGAGATGAAATATAATTGTGGATGAACCTCGTTTAGTGTTGTGGATCAATCCCTTATATAGACGATTTAGAATTGTGTTTCAACTCGTATATAGACGATTTAGAATTGTGGATTAACCTCATACACAGACAATTTAGAATTGTGGATCAACCTTGTACATAGACGATTTATAAATTATGAATCAACCTCGTACACGAACAATTTAGAATTGTGGATCATCCTCGTACATAGAAGATTTAGAATCGTGGATATACCTCATACACAGCCGATTTAGAATTGTGGATCAAACTCGTACATACACGATTTGGAATTATGGATCAACATCGTACACAGACGATATAGAATTGTGGATCAATCTCGAACACAGACGATATAGAATCGTGGATCAACCTCGTACATAGAAGATTTAAAATCGTTGATTAACCTCATACACAGACGATTTAGAATTGTGGATCAACCTCGTACACAGACGATATTGAATTGTGGATCAACCTCGTACACAGATGATTTAGAATTGTGGATCATCCTCGTCTGATTTAGAATTGTTAGCGAAGAATGTCAAAGGAATCGGAAATGTTGATTAAGACTGTTAAGGTCAATAACAATGAGAGAAGAATGAAAATTAGATAAAGAGAAATGTGCCCAAAGATAGGCCCATGAATTGACTTGTCAGTTGATAAAACACCTTAACCACAAATGACTTGAATGCAGCTTGACAGAGCAGGAGAAAATGAAGTAGAAAATAAAAAAAACCTATTAGGTTATGAGACTATGACAGATATTAAAACTAAAGAATTTAACAAAAGGGTTAAACATAGAAATACTATTAGCAGGACTCTCTTTGCTGAACAAAATTTGGACCCAAATCGACGAACCGGAAAGTTAATATACAAGTCTTGACACTCCAAAAATGTGACTGTAGAAGAAATTATCATTTTTAATAGTAAGTTTGTTGTTATTTTTCGTTTGTAAACGTTTTTTTAGTAAAAGGGGTGTGTCTGTTGCTGGAGATTTTAGATTCAAATATCAGAATGAAGGAAAGAACAAGGAAACTTCATGTTATATAGCTAAAAAGTTAACGAAACATTCCTTAACACAAATCAAGATAGGTTTGAATTATTTCACCACAGAAAGAAATATAATCGTTTCTTGTGAAAGCTTGACAGGACCAACAGTATTTTTAATAAAAAAAAAACATGTATACAGTGGACCAAAGCAGGAAAAAAACTTCTAGTATAATATAAAGGCTTCTTAATTCTTCAGACATTTTGTATTACAGAAACAAAAAAAAACGTTTACAAGTCAAATAACTAGAAATTATCAAGAAACAGCGATCAAGTTACTTCTGATATCTTTTCTTTTTTCTTAAATTCAATTTATGACACATTACAACTGAAAAGTAAATAAAATTGCAGAAATATAATTTAATCATTTTTAGTCTAGCATAATCAGGTGTGGAAGTATTTTACGATGACAAGTTGAAAGTGAAATGCAAATAACATTTTGCATCTCTTAAAATTTGTTTCTTTTATTTGTATTCATACGAGCCGAGCCTGATATAAAGTTGGAATGGCTGCAATCCCATTGGAAACAGTTACAATTTTATATATTCTTTAAGTTGAGTCTATTTCATTATTCAAAGTGTACTTGGGCAATGAAACATGCAACTTAGACTAAAAGAAGAGGCTGCATAAAAATCATGACAACACCAACTGAATCTATATGAAAAAGAAAGTCATGAGAACTCGTTGGTATCGTAGACTAAGTTTGAATAGGCAAAATAGACTTTTCAAAAGACGCGAGATAACGCTGTGAAATTATCATGACGACTGCTCAAAATATCGAAACAAGAGTTAAAAAGATGACAAATATGGAATCATTGAGCAACTCTCAACAAAGAAAGAGAAATGACAAAAATATGCACGGATAAAATATGATTTGAAAGAAAGATGGAAACTATCGCAGGCGAACAATCACTGATATGGTTGTGCAGAGGCCACCTGAAAAGGAAAATAGAATATCTTCTTGCAGCTGAGAACAAATGCAATATAAACTATTATATTAAATTAAGAACAAAAAAAAAAAATACAGAAAAATCAAATGGGGCTTTTTAAAAGAAAATCAAACTGTATCATATAGCAAACAAAATTAAAATTAAAAGAGATTTTTTACACAGTTGTTTACTCAATGCAAGAGCCACTCAAGGTAGATGATTATTAAACGAGTTTGTAAGGGTGTTAAGAGATAAAGTAAGAAGTGCATATTATGGGGATATGTAGGATAGATAATGGTTGACCCTTTACTTGAAGAGGTTAAGTGTGTAGTGATTGGGAAAGCATCCTCTCAGGAGTCTGTTCCATAAAGTAACAGTTCTAGTGAAGAATGTTAGAATGAAACTTCCTTCTTACCAAAGGAGTATCAAAAAAATGAGGATGCCTCTAACCTATATACATGGCATAGAAGTCCCTAGTTATGAATGATCATTCTGTCTGTGGGAAAGGGAGTTTGAGGGTGGAAAATAATTCATCACCCACAAGGCTGGGTATTCACTTTTGGACTCTGTCAAGGCTGCACAGCTGCATTCAGGGACCTACTTCTTAGGAAGAACTTTATTATTGAGAAGACTCTCCGAGTGATTCCATAGCTCGAGAGCTTGAGCAACAATCCTTTTAGCAACACCTTGTCAAAGGTCTTTGAAATGTCTAATGTTATGGTCCCTGGAGTGTTAGTGTATTTAATC
>CAHIKZ030003097.1:1345000-1470000 GCA_903632075.3 Acanthosepion pharaonis | reverse complement strand
CCCAGATCAACAGACACCTAAGGAAGGGCACAATGGCCAAGGGGGTTGCGATAAAAGATGAAGACAATAGTCTGAATATAAGTAGTGTAAATAATGATAGCTCCTCATCCCAGAAATTCAGACAAAAATTACTAGCTTTGTTTTGGTGGTATTGGCTGTTGCAAGCCAGTCTTCCCCAAGTTCATGATCTGTAAGAATTAGGTTACTGGAGAGATCAGCTGCCAGGCTCTGGTCATCTTGAAGAGTAGGAACAGACATACAGAGGAATTGGTTTGACTACAATTAGTGTCTGTCGAGACTGTCCAAGAAAAGAAAAAGAGTAAGATATTAATGGAATTTGACACTGCACGTGACAAACTTGCACAAACAAGGAGACTCTTAAGCAATGAAAATAGAATTTGCAAATTAGTATATATTGCTCTGTCAGTGGATTTTGGGATGAAAATGAAAGAAAACAACAAAGTGTTAAATATTAGAAACTTTCTCGATAATTGTAAAAAAAACTGAGATGCAGTAAATTAAGAAGTGTAACAATATAAGTTAATAGACTTGGAACAATGTCCCAAACCCAAACTCTGAAATTGGATACAGTAAAATAAAAGATAATGTTTCTGCTTGTTCATTTTGTTTTTAGTATGTCCTGTGGGTGTTAAATTCTCTGAGCCTTCTTTTCTCATTATGTATCCCATACATTTCAAAGGTCTGTTTCTTATTGTAAGTAAAACCTTCTTTGTATTTCTCATTTTCTTTAAAATGTTCTTGTTGCTCACATGAGCTGCCTTTGTTATTTACAGCATTCATTGGTTGAATGACATTTCTTTTTTGCTTCAAGTCTATTCTTCACCTGTAAAGATTTAGAACAACATTCACTGTCAGTTTTATTAGTTCAGTGCTTTTTCTTTTGTTTCTGTTATATAGAAATAAAGTGTCACTGCCGACACTTGAGTTTGAACATAGATCACCAGTGAGCAAACACAGGCGATCCCATTATTGAATTAAGTAGACCACGTAACCATAAAGAAAACACATATAAGAATTAGCTTTGCATCTAATTGATTGTTATCTCTAGTCTATCCTCTATACTATTCGGATCTTCATTTCTAGTCTATCATCTATTACTATACAGACCGCTATTCTCTATTCTGTTCACACTACTATTTCTCTTTCGGATCACTATACAGATTACTATTCCAGAAAGTATTATCAAGCAAGTACTATTAATGTGAGTTTTATTTGAAAATATCTGACACCAGTATTGTTCAATGGCATACTATAGTTGTATCTGCGATTACAAAGTCTCTCCTATGACAAGCATTACAAAAGTGACAAAGAATATTTGTTGGTATCAACAAAGTGACAACGAGTGTTCGTTGATATCATAAAAGTTTCTAAAGAAATTTTCTTATCTCTTAATATGTTGCTGAGTTTCTGGAAGATATTTTTCATCACTAATATGAACCTTTAGAATTCTGGCACTTTTGTTGTTATTTAAAAGATTATTGTATTCATTTATATTCTATTTCCCAATATAACTTTCTGAATTGATTCATTTTTACTTATTATATAATTGGCATTTCTGTGCCTCTTTAGAGACAACAGATGCTATTTTATTTTATTTTCTTGTTTGGCTTTGATCTAGTTCATTCCAATAGACTTGTTCTCAGCTTCTTTTATTAATCATTCCATTTCCATTTTCGTGTGTCCTATGCGAAATCATGTCCGGGACATTTCGTTTACAATTCCTTTTCTTTATCTCTTAAATTCTCTATTTTTGGCTTCCAGGTTTTCCATTCCAATATTTGCTTTGGTATTTCTTGTAGTTTCTGTCATGAATGTCCTTATCTTTACTCTTTCTTGCGTAGTCAGTTAGTCTTTTGATAGCCAAGTCAACACGATCCTCACTTCTCTTCCCGCCCTTTTCTCTTCATAGATAGAATTTATTGATATCATTTCTGGAGTGGAAAGCATTATGCATGGCCATTAATTTCCTCATTCTCTGATCCAAAGTTCTTCGTTCTTGTCTAGAATATTTTACTCTGGATACAGATCACGTATTTATGGCTTTTATAAGATTTCTACTGTTAAACGAAGTTGCCAAGATTTTTATTCTCTACTTTCTTTACTTTTATTTTCATTTCTTCATTCCTAATTTAATTAGATTTCACCAAAATATTACTCGTCATATTGTCCATTCAATATCATTAATATTGCCCCATATTTCTGAGGAAATAGTGGACTTATAGCTCTCTTTAAAATTCCGCAAGATGAAATTAAGCGATATCATGTTTCCTTATAAGGAAAAAGCTAATATTACAAATAGCATTACCAGTGTTGTTACTGAAGTGGTATATATATATATATATATCATCAGTACTACCAAAAATGTGTTCAGCAGAACAATAAAGGATGAAAGTAAATACATGACAGTTTAAAATTTTATGATATATTAATGCCATGAAATAGGAAAAAATAATGTGTCCTGAAGAAGTCATACATCAAATACTGAAGTATACAAGCTACAAATGGTAACATCAAAGGTGTTGCAAAGAAGGATGCATCAGGTAAGACACTTTATCAGTAATGATGACAAAATTGCCAGCAAATTAGTAATCTGACTGTCAAGTTAGAAGAACAAGAAAAGTATTAAGAAGACTCACATTAGTCGAAACACTGCTAGAGATGGAAACAACACAAGAGCTAAAGACCATCATGGTAAACCATGCTGATTTGAAGAAGTATGTAGACACCGAGGGGCATCCTGACTGACAAGTTAGTCTAGTCCATTATATTTTTGTTTAATTATTTCACCCAAGCAAATGATAATGCCACTAAGACACAAGGGGTTACTAGAAGTGAAAGTGAATGAGAAGACTTTAGTGAGGAGAAAAGACAATAAAAGAACATCATTCAGGAAGAGAGAAGATGGTGATAATGCTATTAAGACACAAGGGCTTACTGGGAGGGAAAGAGAAAGAGAAAACACTAGTGAGGAGAAAGGACAATAAAAAGAACATCATTCAGGAAGAGAGAAGATGGTGATAATGCTATTAAGACACAAGGGCTTACTGGGAGGGAAAAGAGAAAGAAAACACTAGTGAGGAGAAAGGACAATAAAAGAACATCATTCAGGAAGAGAGAAGATGGTGATAATGCTATTAAGACACAAGGGCTTACTGGGAGGAAAGAAAAGAGAAAAAAAACTAGTGAGGAGAAAGGACAATAAAAAGAACATCATTCAGGAAGAGAGAAGATGGTGATAATGCTATTAAGACACAAGGGCTTACTGGGAGGGAAAGAGAAAGAGAAAACACTAGTGAGGAGAAAGGACAATAAAAGAACATCATTCAGGAAGAGAGAAGATGGTGATAATGCTATTAAGACACAAGGGCTTACTGGGAGGGAAAGAGAAAGAGAAAACACTAGTGAGGAGAAAGGACAATAAAAGAACATCATTCAGGAAGAGAGAAGATGGTGATAATGCTATTAAGACACAAGGGCTTACTGGGAGGGAAAAAAAGAGAAAGAGAAAACACTAGTGAGGAGAAAGGACAATAAAAGAACATCATTCAGGAAGAGAGAAGATGGTGATAATGCTATTAAGACACAAGGGCTTACTGGGAGGGAAAGAGAAAGAGAAAACACTAGTGAGGAGAAAGGACAATAAAAGAACATCATTCAGGAAGAGAGAAGATGGTGATAATGCTATTAAGACACAAGGGCTTACTGGGAGGGAAAGAGAAAAGAAAAACACTAGTGAGGAGAAAGGACAATAAAAGAACATCATTCAGGAAGAGAGAAGATGGTGATAATGCTATTAAGACACAAGGGCTTACTGGGAGGGAAAGAAAAGAAAAACACTAGTGAGGAGAAAGGACAATAAAAGAACATCATTCAGGAAGAGAGAAGATGGTGATAATGCTATTAAGACACAAGGGCTTACTGGGAGGGAAAGAGAAAGAAAAACACTAGTGAGGAGAACATCATTCAGGAAGATGGTGAAATGGACAAAGGGCTTAAAAGAAAGAACATCATTCAGGAAGAGAGAAGATGGTGATAATGCTATTAAGACACAAGGGGCTTACTGGGAGGGAAAGAGAAAGAGAAAACACTAGTGAGGAGAAAGGACAATAAAAAGAACATCATTCAGGAAGAGAGAAGATGGTGATAATGCTATTAAGACACAAGGGCTTACTGGGAGGGAAAAGAAAGAAAAAACTAGTGAGGAGAAAGGACAATAAAAGAACATCATTCAGGAAGAGAGAAGATGGTGATAATGCTATTAAGACACAAGGGCTTACTGGGAGGGAAAGAGAAAGAGAAAACACTAGTGAGAAGAAAGGACAATAAAAAGAACATCATTCAGGAAGAGAGAAGATGGTGATAATGCTATTAAGACACAAGGGCTTACTGGGAGGGAAAGAGAAAGAGAAAAACTAGTGAGGAGAAAGGACAATAAAAGAACATCATTCAGGAAGAGAGAAGATGGTGATAATGCTATTAAGACACAAGGGCTTACTGGGAGGGAAAGAAAAGAAAAACACTAGTGAGGAGAAAGGACAATAAAAGAACATCATTCAGGAAGAGAAAGATGGTGATAATGCTATTAAGACACAAGGGCTTACTGGGAGGGAAAGAAAAGAGAAACACTAGTGAGGAGAAAGGACAATAAAAAAGAACATCATTCAGGAAGAGAGAAGATGGTGATAATGCTATTAAGACACAGGGCTTACTGGGAGGGGAAAGAGAAAGAGAAAAAACTAGTGAGGAGAAAAGGACAATAAAAGAACATCATTCAGGAAGAGAGAAGATGGTGATAATGCTATTAAGACACAAGGGCTTACTGGGAGGGAAAGAGAAAGAGAAAACACTAGTGAGGAGAAAGGACAATAAAAGAACATCATTCAGGAAGAGAGAAGATGGTGATAATGCTATTAAGACACAAGGGCTTACTGGGAGGAAAAGAGAAAGAGAAAACACTAGTGAGGAGAAAGGACAATAAAAGAACAGGTTTCAAGAAGAACAAAAGATGGCAGCTGACATTGCATTTAAAGTTTGAAAGTTGTAATGAAGCAAGAAATCAGAAGAAAGTTCAACAGCTAAGATTACCTGTGGATGATTTTGTTTAGTGACATATCCACACCTCTATGAGTTATTTAATGCTGAAATTTAGATATTCTGAACAAAGTTATGTGGTGTCAACTACAGATAAAATGTATTGTTGGTGTTCTGCTTTAAAAATGTATAGTTGATAATTTTACCATAAATATGTATCATTGGTAATTTTTTATATAAAAATGAATTGCTGGTATTTTTATAATAAAAATCTCTTTTTTTTTTTTTCATAGTGTTCTGTTTGGAGATTTCACTTTTTACCCATAGCTGGGACCCTAGCAGGTGTAGGGTGGACCTGGGAATGACAGCATTTAAGAGGTAGTTCCCACTTCTCAAAATCTCCAATCACCCTATCTGAAGCCTTCTTGCTGGATGTGGTTTATTGTCATATCCTGGACTACCGCAGGTCAGAAGTGCAAAAAGAGACACTATTAGAAAAAAAACTTAAAATTACATTTAGCTATTTGAACCATAAAATGTATGAAACAGAGTTGCCAATCTTGTAGTAAACTTAAATTAATGCAGTCAAGGTATGAAAGAGGAGAGCTCATTAGAACAATTGCCATGAAAATATTTATAGAAAAGTAGAAGGGAAGTCAAGTCACAGAGGTAGGAAAAATGGCTGAAGCTGAGATGCCAGGTTAGGACTGATAACATTGCAGATCTTTCTTTGGATTTTGTTGAGAATCTTGTGATATATAGCAGAAGCAGCAGACAATATATGGCAACATTATTTAATAGTCTGGCTTTCATTAACAACACAGTCTGAGTCCAAAAATTTACAATCCTGAACAAAGAAAGTACGACTTACTGATTTGCTGAGAAGTACTTCCATTTAGGGTCTGTGATGCTATGCATAGTTGTAAGAAAAGACAATGCAGAGCTTATTTTTGAAAGCATGGATTTTAAAGGCACCACTCAGCTGCTGCTGTTGCTGCTGCTAGAAGACAAATGGTTGCTGCTGTTGCATATCTTCTCTACTGTCAAAAACTCACTACATTATAAAAGATCATTCTCTGAGAGTCAATTTTATTTTGCATTTCTACAATCAATTGTCTTTATACCAAACTAGATATTCTACAATTTGGAAAATGCTCAATGCTGAGGGGTTATTTTAAAAGTTATTTTGTAACCTATCTCTACCTTTGTTAGGGTTTGTCTTTCTTTTTAAGATAGAATTATTATATGCTTTGCTATCTGCAAGAAGACAGAATGCATGGTCGTTAGCAAAAGGAAGAACCCAACATACAAATTATAAATTGGAGATACCAAAATCAAACAAGTACTAAAATTTAAATATCTTGGAAGTGTTTTAACAGAGGACGGAAAGTGCAATAGTGAAATCTGAAGATGCATTGGGATAAGATGCCTTCCAAAAGTTAAGCAAAGTATGAAGAAACAGAAAAATTTTGTCAAAAACAAAGAATAGAGTACACTATGTAATATCAGTCCTCCTGTATGGCAGTGAATGCTGAACAATCTCCTCAAAGACGCAGAAGAGACTTGAGACAATAGAAATGTGGTTCTACAGAAGGATGCTGAGAATACTATGGATTGAACATGTGAGCAATAACAAAGTTTAAAAGAAAATGGGAATATAAATTACATTTATACTTGGAATCAGAAAGGAACAGTTGACATTTCTAGGGCACATAATGAGGAAAGAAGGCTTGGAAAATTGACACTAACAGGACATATTGAAAGTGAAAGGGAAACCTATATAACGAGCTTGTGTGACAGGATGGTGGAACTGGGTGGGGGTGATGGTGAAAAAACAAACTTTGCTAAGACCTGCAAATGATTGGAAGTTGCAGAGAACCATGATTTCCAACAACCTGGAGAAGAAACCTCTCAGAATTATTTTTCCAAAGAAACAATTCCATTTAAATATTTGCAATGAAATGTATTAAAAGTAACAAGATCACGATATGAAGCTGACAAAAATTAGTGAATTCCAAAATATTTTATCTAAGAAATTGTTCAAAATATTATCTTATGGCTGTCTTTTAAAAACATTCTCTGTTATCAAGATTTATCTTACTACTCACAGATCCATCAATGAATAATAAAGAATTGCTGATGCCAAACTGTCAGAAACAATATACTTGTGCCAGTTTATTATTAATTTATGGACATTTTCAAAGTCAGTGAGTTACAACATATAAGAAATAAAAATATAAACTTAGAAGAATAGCAATATAAAATCAAAATGTATATTTTTACAGGATTATCATGTTTTAATATGATTATGAAAATTATTATGAAGAAAATTATGTATTTTCTACAAATATTAATTGTCAAGCAAAAGTTCTATGAGTTCAAAAAATGTTTAAACATATTATAGACTAGGCCCATTAAACTTTACGAACAGTATTGGAAAGTAGTCAAAAGTGTATATTTGGGAAAATCAGATAGATAGTTGGATAGATCAATAGATAGATAGATTACTAGCTAGCTAGCTAGCTAGCTAGCTAGATAGATAGATAGATAGATAGATATGAATAGAATGAGATAGATAGATAGATAGATAGATAGATAGATAGATAGATAGATAGATAGATAGATAGATATGAATAGAATGAGATAGATAGATAGATAGATAGATAGATAGATAGATGGATAGATAGATAGATGTGAATGGAATGAGATGGATGGATGGATGGATAGATAGATATGAATAGAATGAGATGGATGGATGGATGGATAGATAGATAGATGGATATGAATGGAATGAGATAGATAGATAGATGGATGGATGGATATGAATAGAATGAGATAGATGGATGGATGGATGGATGGATGGATAGATGGATGGATATTAATAGGATGAGATAGATAGATGTGGAATAGAATGAGATAGATAGATGGATTGATAGATGGATAGATAGATGGATGGATGGATATGAATAGAATGGGATAGATAGATAGATGGATAGATAGATGGATAGATAGATAGATAGATAGATGGATAGATGGATATGAATAGAATGAGATAGATAGATAGATAGATAGATAGATAGATAGATAGATAGATAGATTTTGAGCCTCTATAGCAGCGGTTCCCTCTCTTTTTTTTACCCATGGACCCACTTTTACACTTAATTTTTTTTTTTTTTGGTTGACCCCCACAACTGTTTGATAAAAAAAAGAAGCTTATTTTACTTTTTACAAATAGATAAGTTTAGAAATTGTATTAGAAATAGCAGTGATACTCAATTTTTGGTTTGGTCAGACTTTTGTAAAAATAAAGCCTGGTTGATTCTCTTTTTCAAGCCTTGACAGTGTTTAAAAGTATCTATGCAACCTTGTGAGTAATGAAACACCACAAGCTTATTGTTATTCTATTGCTATTTCCCAGGAAACGGTTCTGATAGGCTACATTCCACTAGATCAAACATTTACAGCCAAGATCCACCATATTATGTACACAAGGGCAAATGGTAAAAAGCAAGTTCCACTGAGACAGATTCTTCCCAAGTGCTGCTACTTTCTGGAGCAGTTTCCTGAGAGAAGGCTTCCCTGATCACTACAATATTAACCTCTTCAAATCTGCAGTCAATCGCTATCTATCCCAATATGTCATCATAATTTACACTTCTTACCTCCTTCTTTTATGTCTACAAAACAACATTAATTAATAACTCACTACCTTGAATGGCTCTTGGGCCTTGTATAAGGTGAAAAATGACCAAAAATATACAGTGGTTGAAAGATCATAGTAGGAGTTACAACATTGTCTACTATCAGCTTTTGAGGCGAATATAACAATCAAGATGAGCTTTGCTGGTCCTAATAGAAAAGTATATTATAATGAAAATTTCCCACCCCAAAAACTCTGATGAAAATTTTCAAGTAGAAGTCCTGTGTTTCTTAATGTGTCAAAGATCTTTTTGATAGTTGTCTTCTTTATATCGACATCAGCAGTAGACTTGGTATATGTCTGTAATTACTTAAGTAATTAATTAGTGTCCCTTGTTTTAGCAGTGTAATATTAATTTGTGAAGTTGCTTAGCAACCTTTTCATGTAAAGATGTCAATCTTTACAACTAAAGTACATAAATCTTATCTTACCTTGGTTTTGTGTAATTTGCAATGTTATGCATGTTTCCACATTATGTATATTTATTTAGTTTTATATTACGCTTATCGTCTAGTCAATACAACGTTCTTCTTTAGATGTAACAACCATTCCTCTTTTATTTTAATAAGGTTATTTCTTGTACTCCCATAATTTGTCATGGAAATATTTGGCTTAAGTTGCATCCTGTAAAATTTACTTTTGCTATTTTGAATGTCTGGTTTGTTTATTATTTAACTCTGTCTATTTGTAAGCTACTTTCATTGGCTTAGTTTCTTTAAAAAAATCTTTTATTCCAGAAAATTTTATGTGTTCTTTTTCACTTTGTTTTATAGTAAGATTCACCCTATACAAGGCCTCGGGGCCACTCAAGGTAGAGGATTACATTAGGAGGAAGTTTGTACAGATAGGAGAAGAAGGTTAACTCTAGACTTAAACAGGTTAAGGTTATAGTGATCAGGAAAACATCCTCCTGGGAGATGGCCCCACAGATAAGTGATTCATGGGAAGTAGCTGGTCGAGTGAAACTTACTTCTCACTGATGGGATACAGATGGAAGGTGAGTGATTTGCTACAATGTGAGTGGTATAGCAGGTGAAGGTTATTGCAATAGAGCTGGACATACAGGTTGACACATGGACTAAGAGGAAGTCAAAGTAGGCATGGCTGAGCTGGTGTCTGTTTCACAACTGCCCAGTGTAACAGCTGAGAAAGGGAGCCATGCAATCCATTTCCTTGAGGCAACCAAAGAACAAGAAAAAATAGCTGGCCTGCCAGCGAGCACCGCTCTGCACTTTTTGACCCCCCTCTCATCACCATTTTTCTCTACAAGCTATTTTGGCGGTTATGGCAAAGGTTTGCATAAGCAGCAAAGTTTTAAAACCATTTTCCGGCCAGGGCGATGTAGTGGCATGGCTAAAAAAGGTGAGTCTGGTGGCAAGATTTTAGCAGGTGGACAATGTGGCTAGCCTGCTGCCATTGTACCTGGAGGGGGATGCACTAGCCCTCTACATGGAAATGGAGGAGAAAGATCAGAGAGACATTGATCAGACTGAAGCCATTCGGCAGACAGTGTGCAATAGAGCTGGACGTACAGGTTGACAGATGGACTAAGAAGAAATTGAAGTAGGCATTGCTGAGATGGTGTCTGTTTCACAACTGCTCAGTGTAACAGCTGAGAAAAGGAACCATGCAATCCATTTCCTTGAAGAGACTGAAAAAGAAGAAAAAATAGCTGGCCTGCACTTTTTGCCCCCACCTCTCATCACCATTTTTCTCTACAGGTCTGGCAGAACAAAAGAATGCAACTCGTTCAAGCATCAACCATGAAAGTCATGATAGAGCAGTGAGAGGCTAGCCACATCCCGCCTGTGTGTGAGAGAGAGAGAGAGAGAGAGAGAGAGAGAGAGAGTCTAGAGGGTGGAAAATAACTTGTCCCCCACAAGGACTCAAAGACACATTTGAACTCTATTGAAGCTGGAAAGTGTTTCTTTATTATTACTTTAAGCATTATTATAATGGATACTTCGTATTTGAAATAGAAGCCCCATTTTTTAATCAGGAATCACTGTCAGCTTAAACATAAATCCATTAATTTTTTAGAAAATCCTCTTCTTTATGTAAATCTTTTATTTGTTACTGTCATTTCATTTTCCATGCCAGATTTTTTTTTTTTTTTTTTTTTTTGTGTGTGTGTGTCTGAAAGGGATTCAATTGAATTATTTTGTCTGTTTCAATATACAGTAATTATTTAACTTCCCATTTGACGCCCCTCTCTGCACCCCAGAAAGTCGATGTCTATCCTTTCTCATTATAGTTTAGAGGTCAGGGAACTTGACATTTTCTTTCTCCAATAATCTTTTGTGGTCAAAAGAAATTAGCAACTTTGTTGTGGGACGCAATTTCAGATTGGGCGTTTCTCCCCTCTGCACTGGTTTCTTGGTATTTATCATCATTTTCTGCTTTGTATCCGTTTTGTTCATTCGTTCGTTTGTTCTATCACAATTGCATGTATCAAATGATGTAACCTAACAGAACTCACTGTTTTCTTCAATATGGTCTTATTTGATGGAACGAGGTACTCGCCTTCTCTCAAATTGAAGTCCTATATGCTATACCCAGATGAACTCTATCTCTTTGATATGCAGGCAAGTCTCGTTCACCACTTCCAACCCATGACTCAGGTTCCAGTTCACGATGTCTGCTACATTTTTCTGTCTATCTGCATTGAATCTCATTGTTTTCTATCACTATTCCTTTTTATCTATTTTTAATGAAATATCGTCATTACTCTATCTTGATTTTCATTAACTCTTAGTCAAAAACTGACCTTTTTTCAATTGAGTTGACAAATAAAACTGAGATTTGATTTTTCTGTATTTATTTTTTAATTGGTAGCAAAGCAGTAAAGCCACTAAAACACAAGATTACAGAGTGTGGAAGAATTAGGAACAGAAACATTACTAATGAGCAGGAAGAGAAAAGAGTAATCAGGAGGACAGTAGATAGTGATTGACATTGCATTTAAATTTTTGAAGATTAAAGTTGGCTGGAAAGCATGGAGCTGGAAGGGAGTCCCACAAGCGAGAAGTGCAAGAAAAGAAACAGTTAGCATAGAACTTCTGGCAACATCTAGGCAGCTCAACTGAAATCTTGGTGCCAGTCTAGTTCTTAAATTCGAAACGTTTACAAAGAGCTCATCCAAACAATTACGATAAGAGTATTTTTAGAAAAGATACAGGGAAACAACCTTATGGCAGTGGGAAAATGATTGATATTTTCTTTATGTTTTTGCAAGTAGGTCACTTTGAAGGTAGCAATTCAAAGCACATTGATTGTTTTCAGTTAACCTTGTCTTAGTAATGTTGGGTGTTTTTTTACCTCACAATCTTTAAAGTACTCATGATTCCTTGTTGGCAGCTTGTTTTCTTTGCTCCTTCCCACTATTCTCCTGACACAGTAAGGGTGTGTGTAGCGCACGATGTGCTGCAGTTGTAGCTCAGTTGTTGTGGGAAGCAGATGCCTGTGGACTCTGCATTTTCAGAAATCTGAGGTAACCAATGCAGGGTTAAAAATTTCTTTTTTCTCTAACTGGCAATTACAGTAACGCATAGCGCAAATAAAAACAATTAATTTCCAAAATAACAAAAAGATGTAAATTTTAGTGGAGAAGCGATTCTGCCACCAGCAGACCCACCCACCAAAAACTTGAGCTGGTAAGAGTGACATGGATGCTTCCACTGTAATGGAACATTATCAATGGCTTAGTATAGACCCTGCCTGCACTAAATATGGCCAATGTGCTGCATCTAGTGCACAAGAGTACTCAGTGTGCCCAGTGAGGAATTTTCAAAGTAGTAAATGTTCTGCATTCATCTGAATAAATTTGATGACTGATCAGTTTTGGAAAAAGCATGACTTTCAAGTGATATTTCACTGTTTTGGGATCTAATTAATCTCTTTAACCACTTTAATCACTTTAATTCCTCTAATCCTTTTAATCCCTTTAATCCTTTTAATTTTTTTAATCCTTTTAATCCCTGTATTTCCTTTAGTCCCTTTAATCTTTTAATCCTTTTAATCCTGTTAATTCCTTTAGTCCCTTTAATCCTTTTAATTTCTTTAATTCCTTTAATCCCTTTAATTTCTTTAATCCTTTTAATTCCTTTAATCCCTTTAATTTCTTTAATCCTTTAATTCCTTTAATCCCTTTAATTTCTTTAATTTCTTTAATCCCTTTAATTTCTTTAATCCTTTTAATTCCTTTAATCCCTTTAATTTCTTTAATCTTTTAATTCCTTTAATCCCTTTAATTTCTTTAATCCTTTTAATCCTTTTATCCTTTAATTTCTTTAATCCCTTTAATTACTTTTCTCCTTTTAATTCCTTTAATACCTTTAAGTCTTTTAATCCTTTAAATCCCTTTAAAAAGAAAAAAAAAATTTACAACCTCTCTCTTTCAGTTTCTGTTTCACTCATGCTGAAAATCCTGTTCAGTTGTTTCATCCAGACTAGAGTTAAATCAAATTCAGGCTTGCAACACTATAGCAATGTGAAGAAAGCCTTTTGAAACTACCAATTAAGTGATAGAAATCAGTAGGTAGGATAGGCAGGAAGCCAACATTCCCTTGGTCTCCCTTTGAAGAAAAGGTGTGTAATGGGGATGTTGAGAAATATTTCATATTTCAATGTTAGTCGTCAGGAACTGAGGAAACGAGACTGTGAAAGCAATCATTTTTTTTTCAACACCATTCTATTTTTGCTGAGTTATAATAAATCATTTAAAGATATTAAATATTAGAATATCTTAAAAACAAAATGATAGAAGCAGAGGGACAAAGTTATGGAAAACTTGGTAAATTATCAAAATGCAAAATCACAACCTTTCTTTAAAAAAAAAAAAGAAGGTTGACACCCGCTTAATTATCACTGAAAAACAATGCAAATTTTTTTTTTTTTTTTTAATTAAGATATTGACTCGTTTGGGATGCATTACTTCATTTGCACAACTTTTTTGATCAAATCAGTGAAATTTTGAGAAATCTATCACAAGAGAAAAAGTTTCACTTAAAGGCAGAATTTGGGCCTTGCCTGATCGAAAGTCTCCGGACCTCAATTTGTTAGAGCATGTCAGGTCTAACAATAGTTCACTTTGCCTAGGAGGATGCAGCTTGAATCTTGCAAGAGAGTGCAAAGTTTTGTTTACTAAGATTTCTCGAACATTCAGGCCAGTAGATGAAAATAAATAAATATACTGTTTAAAGTGTTTAATTAAATACAAGTATCCACTAAAAATATTGTTTAAAGTGACAAAAACATGTCAGATTAATAAACTTTCTTTAGAAAAATTGCTTTTGGACACAATACTGTACAGACATTAAAAATATTTGAGAGATCTATGACAAAAGAAGTTTCATTTAAAGGCAGAATTTCAGCCGTGCCTGATTGACTGGTTCTTTAAAGCTCAGTTCAAAGGTGCTTCGTCAAACAATATCCCCCCTCTGTCCAGAAGGACACAGAATCAAATCCTGTTGGTGATCTCAAATATTCAGACCAGTAGACAAAAATAAATAATTATATATATATATATATTTTTTTTTAATCAGTATTACCCTAAGCAAAGCAGTACAGCCACTAACATGCAACGGGTTAGATGGTGTGTAGGAATTAGGAACAGAAACATTATTAATGAGGAGAAACAGAAAAGAGCAATCAGGAGGACAGTAGATAGTGATTGACATTGCATTTCAATTTTTCAAAATTAAAGTTGGTTGGAAAGCAAAGAGCCGGAAGGGAGTTCCACAAGTGAGAAGTGTGAGAAAAGAAACTGTCAGCATAGAAGTTACAGCTACATCCACCTAACTCAACTGTAAATTGATGAGATCTCGCCACCAGTCTAGTATTGCGCTTAAATTCATACAGTCTAGGTACCATAGCAAAGAGCTCATCTGAACAATTACCATGAAAGTATTTATAAAAAAGGCACAGAGAGGCAACCTTACTGTGGTGGGCAAGTGACTAAAGCTGAGCAACCATATCAGGATCAATAATATTGCTGATTCTTCTTTGGATTTTAGCAAGGAGCTCCAGGTAAATAGTCAGTCTAGTATTGCACTTAAATTCATACAGTCTAGGTAGCATAGTGAAGAGCTCATGCAAACAATTACCATGAAAGTATTTATAAAAAAGGCACAGAGAGGCAACCTTACAGCAGTGGGCAAGTGACTAAAGCTGAGCCACCAGATCAGGATCAATAATATTGCTGATTCTTCTTTGGATTTTAGCAAGGAGCTCCAGGTAAACAGCAAGGGCACTGGATCATATATGGCAGCAATATTCTAAGCATGGATAAATGGTAGACTGATAGATATGCAAGATAGATTCTGATGAGAAGAATTTTCTTGCTCCACACAGTGAACTGACTTTCTTAGCAGCTGATCTTGGAATGGATTCAATGTCGTCTTTCCACCTCATGCCAACTGAAAACATTAGCCAGAAAGAGAAGACACTATGAGTCACTTTCGTGGAGGATAGCATCAGCCATGCTGATGGAAGGCAGAGAGGTGTCTCTCACATGAGTAATGGAGAGAAGTTTAATTTTGGGGGCAAAAAATTGACAAGCCATCTTTTGCCCCAGTTAACAACAGTCTTTAGGTTTCTTTGTACATCAGCTGTGATCTTGACCTTGTCTGACTGATCAGCCTTACTATCAAGGCAGAAGTAAATGATAATGTTGTCCGCATAGATGCCAAGTTGAGATCTGATGTCATCGGGAAGGTTGCTAATGAAGCCTGGGGACATTCGTGTTAGTATTAAAGGAAGTAGATGAGTGGCCATTCAGGATAACTTTCATTTCACAATTTGATTGAAATGACAGGATCAGTTCAAAAATGTGACCAGAGATACCATAACTTTTCTGCTTTTAGAGAAGACCTGAATGCCAGACCCTATCAAAAGCTTTTCAAGATGTCAAATGCTACTGCCTGAGCTTCGCTGTTTTTATCTAGAGCATGATAGACACTTTCCGCAACTATAGTTAGTACATCAGCAGTTGATGAGAAGAAGTAAAAGCAGTATTGCTTGTCTGAGAAAAGGTTTTGTGATGAGAGATGATGAACCAATTCAGTATTAATTAGGGCCTCTAGGAGTTTCCCAAAAAGAGGTAAAAGGTTAATAGGCCATTAGCTGAATGGGTTGAACAGTTCACCAGAGTTTCTCTATTTCTGAGATGAGGTATTATGTACACTATTTACATTATTTGGACTATTGTCCTCATCTTTGTTGCTATATTTATCACAACGTTTCGACTGTTATATGCTCCAGCCTTCTTCAGGTGGTTGGAATGTCGAACTTAATACTTTATTTCACTCACTGGGGTAGACTGGTCTAGTTCCATGTGCCATGTTTTAATGGATGTCATTTATCAGTTATCTCCTGTTAATTTCAATCTCCAAGGTCTCCACTGCCTTAACCAGGTATTGAACTCACACTCTTTGGGTCCTGTCACTGGATCTAACTAATGCCTTTATCCACTGTGCCATGTATCCTTGTGGAACTACCCAAGTGAGCAAAATAAAGGGTTCAGTTCAACATTCCAACCACCTGAAGAAGGCCAGAGCGTACGACGGCCAAAACGTTGTGACAAATATGGCAACAAAGATAAGGATGATAGTCCGAATAATGTAAATAATGTTCACCAGAGTTCTTATAAACTGGAAGACCAGATGATGACTTCAGCAGGTTGAAAAGCAGGAGGCAATGAGGATACTCCGGATGAGTCAAGAATAGAGTTTGAAGAGAATTTACAGACAAAGAATTCAGCTTTATCAGCAGAGGATGATAACATGTCAAATCAATTGCAGAGGGGAGGGGCATAGAGATCTTGCACTTATTTAATACCCTATTACAGAACTGCCAGTAATCATGTGAGCCAAAGTTTTTAGAGGCTATGCAGTGTCTCTTGGCAAACAGAGACTTAGCTCCTTCGAGGACTTGCTTATATTATACTTATTAACAGGTGTCTATTTGCAGTAACAAATAGTTACCTCTTATGATGAGAGCTGTCACACTAGTATAGCCAGAAATAGTGGTTCCTGTATGTTATGGTGGCTAAGCATGCTGGTGTGAAACATGGATAGGATTGTGGGAAATAAACAGTGTCTAATTAAATATGGATATCCACTAAAAATAATGTTTAAAGTGATAAAGATCTGTTATTTTAATAAAATTCCATTACTTTCTTTATAAAAAATATATATATATATAACAAAGTGACTGTTTTAGATTTATATATATGCCAGGAGATCACTTAGTATAGACGATGAATATATCAATGAAAAAACTTGTGAAATTACTTTGTAAACAATCAAACAAACTTAATAATCTTTCTCCAAATATTTCAGAAATGACTTATTGATCATCAATTGATTCCATCACTTTATAATTAAGTAATAGAAAATAATTCTCCTTGAAAGATTTATTTATCATACAATCTTTTATTTGTTGCAATTCTATCATTATGTTATGAGTGTCATCAGTTCTGACATTTTATAAGATTAGCGACGCCTGTCTATACAAAATTCGATTGATAATTTGCTTGTGACTCAATTTTTCGATGATTATTCAAGTAAAAATGATGAGTAATTGCATAAAAGGTTAACATTGGACCTAAAACTACATTTTATTTACAAGAGAAGCTTTTAAATAGATATAAATAGAAAGTCGCTATATGCATTAAAAATATTTATTTTCTGATTTTATTTTAACTGGTTCTTAAGACAAAGGCATTGTTAGAAATCATGATCAAGAAAAAGACATTTAGAATTAGATAAGCCAACATTATTTCATCTTCATTGGAATGAATTTTATAAAGGATTTCTTGATTTTTATCTTAATAATAAAAATTATTTTATATTTGCATTTTTCATAATAATTTTTGTTTTTTTATAAAAATATTGTTTACTAATAATAAACAATATTTTTATCTTACTAATTTTTATCTTAATAATATATTTTTCTATTAATAAAAAATGCATTTTAACGTAATAATAAAATTACATTTTTTCTCAATAATACATCTTCATTTTAATGATCAAAGATATTTTTCCTAATAATAAAATATACACTTTAATTTTAATGATAAAAATTCATTTATAATTTAATAATAATTTTTTTTTTCTAATCGTAATGCATTTTTATTTTGATAAAATAGATTTTTTAAAAGATATATATGAAAATATTAAAGCAGCAAAGTGAACTATTAGTGGAAACTTAAATGAAATTTATTTCTTTGCACTCAAAGGGAAGGTGGGTTCCAACCCCTCTTTTGGTCCACTGCACCTCTTCCTCAGCATGTACTAACCTTTTTGTGCCCTTGAGTTTGTGACCCCTGACACAGAACATTTTTTCTTTCTATTTTAATATCCTCCTTATTCTTTAATTAAGAAAAGAAAAGACCTTTACCCATGACCTTCAAACTTATCTATGTTTTACTTTGTGCCTTTTCATATCTCAGTCAGTTATGTGCCATGTGTGATACACACTCAGGCAATTATGTACCTTTTGATACATGACTGACGAGGCAGATTTTTTTCCCACAGTAGGTTGCCATTTCTTTTTGCAGTAAACTAGTTGCCATCCAAGGCTATAGAACCCAGTCTGTCCTGCTATTTACACATAGCTGGTGGGGGGGAGAAGAGGAGGATTCATAGATTTCCTAAGGATATTAGCATGTAAGTGAATGTAATGGATTTAACAGAAATTCAAATTTCAGCTTTCCAATTCCTCAATCCGAGCTGCTATCCATTGCTTCACCATGCCTCCTCTTACTTCACTGTGCCTTTTCATATCTACAAATATATATATTTGTAGCATGGTTCTTGTTTGTTTTTATTGTGTTTTTTGTGAATAATTGTTTTATTCAAATCTAACTGACTCATTTGGAAACTAGAGCAATGCTAATAATTTCAAGAAGAACAGATATCAGGAAACTTAAACAAACACTGGACATTCAAAGGTCCTCAGAGTTTTTCTGTTTGCCAACTACCTCTGGAGGAATTTTTAAATAAATAAAATAATTGGCAAATTGATAAATGTAAGAGCAGTGTTGACAGAGAAGCAACTTTTGTCCTCACCCTGCCCCCACCAAGGATTAACGATATCTAGGACATATAGGGTAGTGTAATGGTCATTTTGGCAGAAAGTTGAATTGGTAAACCAAAAATTCAAATTCTGTTCAAGTCTGTTGCATTCTTTTGGGCACTAATGGCCTTAGGAATGGCATGATTCCATCTCTTCTCCTCTCGCCAGCTAATGATAAATAACAGGATAAGCTAAGCCCTCTAGCCTTGAGTGGCAGCCAGTCTAGGGGAAGAAAAACGCTGAATTTAAAACTGTGAAGAAGGTATTGGGAAACTACTCCATTGTCTATCTTATGAAGTCATATCAATCCAGAGGAAAAGATTCCAGTTAGTCATCATTGCCTGCATCTTGAAAGGATATGCAGATTGAATCATGAAAATGCCAATAATGTTTTTTTCTAAAGTAAAAAAACATTTAAAAATATAACAAGTAAACTACTGGTCCTTGTTTGAAAAGTTCTCTGCCTCACCAGGGAGAATGATCTTTCCTAAAACATCTCTGCTATTCCATATATTTATTCCAAAGTACAACACATTTGGTACAATGTGTCTCAAGTTGTTTTAACCATTCATTAAACAGAAATGATGAAAATTAGTTAATGAAACACTGATTTTAGGAATAGAGGTTAGACCAAAAACATTTCAACAACCCCAAGAATTAGAACTTAAATTCTGCCTGTTAAAGATCCTAAGCCTGAAGCAGAATATTTTACAAGTAATTTTAATTCATTATGTATCATTATAAATTCAGACCAAAAAAATACATATTGAACAACTAGTGATAGAAAGAAAACTGCAGGCTACAGAAATGTGATTCTACAGGAGGATGCTGAGAATACCATGTTCTGAACATGTGAGTTATGAGGAAATTTTAAGGAAACTGGAAAAAAAGGACGCTTATATTCGGAACCAGAAACAGGCAGCTGAAATATCTTGAAAACATAATGAGAAAGGAAGGTTTGGAGAATTTGGCATTCACAGGGACATGTTGAATGTAAAAAGAGACAGAGAGAGTCAGAGAGTCACATATCAGAAAAACTTGTGTGAATTGAGAGGGGAATGTGGGATGAAATATTAGTAAGAGCTACAAAATATAAGAAGTTGTGGAGAGCCATGATCAATCACATCCTTAAGGAACACGGCAAAAACAGTCTGATAGAGAGGAAGTATTGATACAAACAAAAACTGTGCAAATTCCATGAAATATCTTTGCAATTTATACCATTAATCCCCATTGTCCCATTTTGAGAGATTCATCTTTAGTCATTTATAGGGGGAAATCTATAATTAATATAGGGTTTTCAGATATTTAGAATCCTATAATTAATTCCAAATTTTTAGAAACCTATAATTAATACCAGATTATCAAATTATAATTAATACTAGATTATTTCAGAAAACAATAATTAATACCAAATTTTTATTTTAAATTTTATAATTAATACCAGATACTAAAGTGGATGTTAAATGGTTGAGAACAGGATATAATACATTTTATCCAGTTATATATTTGGATATAACAAAGTTCAGGGAATTTGATCATTTCAAAAAAAAAAAAATTTAATCTAGCACATAGTTTCTAGCGTATCCTTTGAAATAGTCTCCTTGCCCATGTAAACAGTGATTCCAGTAGTGTTTCTAATATTCTATGCATTGTTGAAAGTCCTGAAACTCTCCTTGAATCTTCTTGGTCATGTCAGTTCATCTGAGGAAACAAGAACAGTCACAAAATCAAGAAAATCCTGGAATGGGAAAAATCATGTTTTTGGAAACCAATAATTGTTAAATGTGTGGATGAGTACAGTATCATAGGAAGACATCTAGTTGTTATTGTTCTAATTATGTGGGCGTTTGTGGACAGAACTTTGGATATAAAAAGACGATCAACATTGACATGATATTGCTACATAGTTGACAAGTTTTGTGCTGACTTTCATTGCAACAACGACTTCCTTAATCATAAATATAAATCCTTGATCCATCATCAGTTGTGATGAAAAAGAGATTATCTCTGGACTGATCTCTGAATTTTAAGCACATTATGCTACAATATTTTCTTTGTAATGTTCAATCATCAATCTCAGCAAAAATCTTGTAGTAATGTTTCTCATATTCATCTGATAAATAATTCTATACAACAATCCTGCCACCCAGAACATCATGATTAGTTTGACAATGTTTTTTTTACGGATAGCCTCATACACTTTTATGATAGTTTCTGATAGCAAATCAAGTCGACAGTGGTTCAAAATGCTCATTGTCATCAACAGATGCTCATAAATCTTTGAAGCCTTTTGCCCAGATTTGATTTTGAAATTACATAACAATATTTACACTATTTATATTCCAACTCTTATTTTCATCTTCGTTGTTGTTATCACAATGTTTTGGCTGTTGTGCCTTCTTCAGATATATATTGATCCGAATAACCTACAGCGAATTCTGAACTAAACCCTTTATTTAATATACAGGGGTAGACTGTTCTCATTCCACTACTCATGTCTAGGGATATTGTCTGGTTCTTATTTTATTTAATAGTGTTTAGTTATTGCTCATATATTTCTACTGAGTGCAAGTACATACTGCCAAGCCCTGAGATTGAACTCACAAGCATTATATCACTAAATTCACAAGCCAACACTTTTATCCACTAGACAAGAGCAGTGGAATGAGAACAGTCTAGCCCTGTATATTAAATAAAGGCTTTAATGCAGAATTCACTATAGGTTACCTGGCTCAATATACACCTGAAGAAGGCTAGAGAGTACAACAGCCGAAACATTGTAAAGACAACAACAAAGATGAGGATAATAGATGGAATATAAATAGTGTAAATAAAGATAATGAGCAAAGTTTCAATGGAAAATTAGTTCAGAGGGAGATGTTGTAATGGAATGTCCCACACTCCCTATTGCCTATGTGGACTAACTATATCAGTAACTATATATAGTGAGTACAGGATATACCTGGGTGCTTGATTTAGGAATTAGTTGGAGATTCGTCTCCAGCTAAGCTGGTCAAACTCTCTACCTTTGGGTGGAGAGGAACCCAGACAAGGCTATGCCAAAGTGCAGAGCCTCGTCTGGGGTGGTAGACAGCTACCCAACCCCATTTTTATGGAGGTCTAAAGGGAATTTTTGCCTGAGCCTATGGGCTCGATTTTACCCTGCACTAAATAACAGCCTTGTGCCATATCCTACCTCATGGTGGGGGATGATGTAAATAACCTTGCTTCAGGAATTACTAGCCTTCTAACTGATTCCCTGTCTTTCAGTAATGTCTTTTACAATAAACCTCTCTTCTTTCATCTACGCCCGTGTTGCTGTTCCTTCACTTGAGTACTACATTTGTCTGTTTGTAATCTCTTTAAGGATACAACAGATCATCCCAGAAATTCAGACAATATTTTATGAATTATTTCTTTTTATACTCTGCCAGTTCAAATATACTGTATATTTCTGCATATAAGACAGCATTTAAATCCCAAAAATCACACTTAAGAATTGGGAGTTGTTTTATACTACAATTCTTAAAAACAAACCTGAAAATTCTGAGTGATATTTGTCAGTAGGCCTTGGCAATCACATACATGGAAAGATTCACATTATTAAAGAAAATTGATAATAAAAGTAATAAAACCATTTCTACCATTTCACTGAAATCAACTTTTATCCACACAAAATCAGCTGAGAAAATAGGACCATTGAGTTATGACTAATCTTTCACTAAACTTTCAATAAGCATCATGGTAAAATGTTAATTATGGTAGTAATAATATTTAAGATAATATAATATTCATTTGTCATTAAAAATTCATTATCATTTTGGTGTTAAATAATAACACAAGTTATGATTATATACAACCTTTATTATTCAGATAAAAATCATTTTATGGTAGTTGCATTTTCAATGAAGTATAAGTAAATGGCAATTAGTACACCAGGCTGTTTGCAACCTTTCAGATATAGGAAAGAAAGATAAAGACGAATCAGTTTTTGTAAGAGATCACGTGATGAAACATAAACAAGACAATGGTTTTCCTTTTAGAAGACGTGTAGGAAAACATGATATAAAATAGGCTTTGTTATTTTGTTTATTTTGAATTTTTAAGGATAAAGTAAGTAACAACAATTCCAATAGCATCATCTTTATATAATCAGCAGTCATTTTATACTAGAGTCATAAAATAAATTCATGAAAATTTGCTATATTTTTTGACCTCATCTTGTTTAAAGATTGCCTTATATGCAGAAATATACGGTAAATAAGCCTTGAATATCAGAACTGCCAAAGCACAACCTTATAAGCAAGAACACAATCTCCCAACTTGGCTGATGTTATCTATAGACATTGTTATAGAGGTTCTCAATCGGGGTCCATATTCAACCTGAAAGCTGAAAGTCGATGTAACATTACTGGCAGTCCACACAAAAAAATAGCAAATTGAGGGAGGCGAGGGGGGGGTCCTTTCTCCAATAATCTATGCCATATTAAAATGCTAAAAATAGAAAAACAACTTGCCAAAAACGAGATCAAGCAATGTGAGTTAGTGTTCCTTTTACTCTCCTAAATATTTTGATTGTGAAATTAAATAAAAACTGAGAAGTATATATAAAGGAAGGATATATATATATAAAGGAAAATTATATAAAGGTTTCATAATTTATTACATAATTTAATTTAATATATTAATGATAAATAATAATATTAATTTTAAATATTAATAAAATAATATAAAATGTTAATATAAGTTAATTAATATAAAATATTAAAAAGAAATATTAATAATAAAATTAATTTAATATATAAATTCTATACGGATTATATATAAAGGAGGGATTAACAGTATTAACCTCTTCAGCAACAGGAACAATTTCTGGCAAAACAGTCCACTCTGAATGCTTTAGAATTCCACATGATTTAATTGTTAAACACAAGTTTATTTTCATTAATTCAAAATAAAGCATATACATTTACCATTTCTATAATACAATTTCTAAAATTATCTATTAGTAAAAAATAAAATAAGCTTTATTTCATCGAAAGCTTATAGGAAAGAAATTAAGAGTAAAAGTAGTCTATAGGTAAAAAAGATTGAGAACGATTGCTATAGAGGCTCAAAAAGCATCTGTCTATCTATCTATTATTTTCTCAGGGGTATAGAATTTTATTATAGAAATAAAAACAGCAAGTAAAGCTTCACCATTCATGATTGAAAAAAAAAAAGAAATTAACCAGCAGACCGGTTTCGCCCTCACTAAACAGAGCTGAAATCAAGGGAAGATTAAATGTTACAATATAAAAGATAAAACATAAGAAGCATGTAATGAAATAAAGGCAGAACAATCAGATTGAAACAATGTCAAGCCCTAACAGACATTCTCTCTGTTTACAGAGGGAGGGCTGTCTGGACTTAACATAGTTAAGTCCAGACAGCCAATGCCTTCAAATGTAATAAAGAATGAGCATGTCTAATGATGGAGAAAGAATCAATGCTGAAATTGATGGCACAGTTTATATTATTTATAAGGTACTCAGAGATGGCAGAGCTGTTTCAGTTTTTTGTGTATATTTATCTACTAGTGAGTTAGCCCAAATGACTTGACTCACTTTATAGTCCACCAATAGAAGGTTAACCAATCAGAAGACGTAGAACATTCAATCCGTCGTGTATAAAGGCGGCTATTTTGTCTACTCTACCCGAATGTCCAGTGCCAGCTTGTCAGGCGAAGAGGAACAGAAGGAAGAACTATGCTCTGCTACTTTACAGGGATATCTGCTGCTAACCTGAACTACGCTTCCCTACTGTCTTAGAAATATTCACTGCTAACCTCTGGATTCTATACTCAAAGACGACCGTCATCATGAACAACAAGAGCTGTATGTGTTGTTGATCTTGTCACCATATTGTAATGTACCGTTCCTAATTTTTCTGGGTATGTGCTGATTTATTTGTGCGTCTACCTATATTTTTTTTTTTAAGCGTTTCACCCCAAGCAAGGCGAGAAGCCACTAGGACGCAAGGGGTCACCGAAGATTTGGAGCAAAATCAGATAGAAATGATAGAGGAAAGGCTGAGGAGAAGGATAGTGGATACATCAAGGCAACTGGAGATGTCGATTGACATTACATTTGAATAGTTGGAGATTATAGCTCTCAGGGAAACTGGAATAGGGAAGGGAGTTCCACAGGCGAGAGGTGCGAGACATGAAGCTATTGGAGTAGAAGAGATGGCTACATTTAGGAGTTTTGACAGTGAAAGGGTGAGAGCGGGATGCCAGCCTCGTAGGACGCTTGAACTCATGAAGTCTGGGAACCAGCGAATGCAGCTCCTCGGAGAAATTCCCATGAAAGTATTTGTAAAAAAGACAAAGAAAGGCGACGACGCGTCTGTGAGAGCGTGACTGTAGACGAGATGCCAGAACAGGGCCAATTATATTGCATATCCGACTCTGGAGCCTATCAAGAACCCCGAGGCAAACAGTAGGGGCTCCACACCATATATGGCAGCAATATTCCATGCAAGGGCGAATTGTTGATTTGTAGAGCTGGGAGCTCGATTCCAGGGAGAAAAATTACCCGGCGCGGCACAGGGAGCCAACTTTCCTTGCGGTGAACAAAGCAATTGACTCAATGTATTTCTTCCATCTCAGGTCAGCTGTCAACGTGGGACCGAGCAGCCACAGAGAGTTGCTCTCGAGAATTTGAGCGTCAGACATTCTCGAGAGCACCTCTCTGCGGCTGCTCGGTCTCACGTTGTCGGCTCTGCAACTAGATCCAAATTGGTATATCACAACAGGTTACGTGAATGTGATGAATTAATGTTTATGCACTGAATTAATAGTTTACCTAATTATTTTTAAAAATTCCTCCTCGCAACATCAGAGAGAAAGAGAAAAAGGAAAGAGAACTAGAAAGAGATGAGAGAAGGAGAGAGAGAGGATAAACAGAGACGAGTCTTAGTTATCAATGAACAATTAATTTTTAGTGAAATTATGACATTTATGATCTAAGTCTGCACTTTGAATTCTTTCTATATATTTTAGTGATTTTTTTTTCAAAATTAATTTTTTGAATATTGTATTTGAAAACTCGATAATTTCAGATTTCAAGCCAGGTATATATGTAAAGCAAAACTGTGCAAACGTTGGTATTGTTATGCAAACATTTCAAAAACAGCCTGAATGGAGAAAACACATACTGATCATTTCTCATCCCATTAAATTCTAAAATAAATTATAAAAATAATTTATCTAAATTTGTATATATATATATATATATATATATATATATATATATATATATATATATATATATATTTAAAAAGACTGTTTTTCATGGAAAAAATTTTTAAACATTTCCTAGTTAAGTTTACTAATTTCATAATCTAAAAGGTTATGTAGACAAAAAGTCATAATCCTAACATTTTATTGAGAAATTGACATGTTTTTCATGGAAAAATTTTAAACATTTCCTACTTAAGTTTACTAATTTCATAATCTAAAAGGTTATGTAGACAAAAAGTCATAATCCTAACATTTTATTGAGAAATTGACATTTTTATAAAATGAAGTTTTTTACTACTTGATCAAAATTATAAAACCAAGAAGTATAAATTGTTAGGTCTAAGGTAATTCCAATATTTTTAGTTCAGTTAGAGATTAGCAATCACTGCGTAAAGGTGTCACCATGCCTAAAGCAAGCAAACTTACCGAAGTTGAGAGTGCCCAAGTTCTAGATTTCTATAATCAAGGTTTGTCACAGTGGGTGATCGCAGCTAAGGTAAATTGCAGTAAAACTGTGACTTGCAACTTTCTAAAGGACAGTGTGAATTATGGAAACGCAAAGTTTACTGGTAGGCCCAAAAATTTCTCCAGCATTGAGTAGAATAAGACGGGTTGTTGTGAAAGCCAGTGGACTTTCTTCTTGTCAGATTAAGGTAGCCACAGATGCTGATTGCAGTCCAGTAACCATCAGACGACACTTACAACAAAAAGGCATGGTAAATAAAAAGTGCAAACAAATTCCTCGGTTGCTCCCACGTCACAAAGTGAACCATTTAAAGTTTGGTCGTGAATCAGACATTGAGAAGTGGAAGTAAGTCCTGTTTTCTGATGAGAAAAATTCAATCTAGATGGTCCTGATGGCTTCCAACGATATTGGCATAACAAAAACAAGCCTCCTGAAATTTCCTCCACACATCATAGTGATGGAGGGTCCCTAATGGTATGGGGTGCCTTTTCTTACAGAGGGACGATGGAGCTCCAGGTGGTGCAGGGTCGTCAGACAGTGGCTGGTGATATTAGCATGCTACAAAAAGTATCGTTGGTGATGGAGGGTCATCGTTTGTGTGGAGATGGATGGTTATTCCAACAGGATAATGCTTCAATCTATGTTGCATGCTGGACCTTGACCTTTCTACAAGAAAATGGGGTCCATCTCTTGAGACATCCTGCATGCTCACCGGACTTTCAATATTCCTCGCAGCTTAATAGAAACACTAATTTCTAGCGTGCTCCAAAGAATTTTTGAAATCATCAAAACCAGTGGAGGTAGAACTCATTATTTGGTTGTTGAATGATTTCGTACATTTTTCGTACAATTTCGTAGAATTTTTGTCTCTGGTCTTATAATTTTGATCAAGTGCAAAATAACACATCATTTTATAAAAATGTCAATTTCTCTATACAATGTTCAGATTATAACATTTTGTCAACATAACATTTTAGATTATAAAATTAGTAACCTTAAGTAAGAAATGTTTAAATTTTCCATGAAAAACAGGCTTTTTATAAAAAAATTTTCAAGTGGTCTTAAATTTTTGATCAGAAGTGTATATATATATATATATATATATATATATATATATATATATATATATATATATATATATATATATATGAGTTCAAATTCCAGTCGAATTCATTACATTCACTTACCTGCTACATACCTTTTGGGAAAATTGTTAATCCTTTCTTCTCCCTCCAGATATGGGTAAATAGCAGGACAGACTAGGTTCCATAGCCTTGGATGGCAACTGGTCTAGGAGAAGGACAACTCTGAATCCAAAACCTGCAAAGGATCGTTTGGAGACCCTATGACACATAGTGCACCAAGTCTCTGTATTCAACCCTTCAAAAAGTGTGAATGGTTCTGCACAAGACCTTCACCACTATAATTAAATCTCATGTGCTGGCGTTGGGCTGTTAGTTTTCCTAGAAACTGATCTATGTCAAATTCGATGAGAGAGTTAAGAACAAGTAGATATATACACAAGTTCTATTGCACAGAATTTAAAGACACATTCCTGTCCACCAATACAAGAAAATTCTTGTTGGCAACACCATGAAAATAAACGAAACTCCAAATTCTCGAGGCCCTCTATATTGTTTTAGTTAGCTCCTCCTTAATTCCCAAATTGTCACTAGGGGTCATTCTCTCTGTACTATAAATACTAGGCGACTTCTTGTCCCGATATCTCTTTCCTTCAGGACTCATGCCACATCCCACCTCGCGTGGAGGTGAGGTAAATCCTCTTTTTCATTTCTTCATTTCAACAGCTACAATTTAAGCTATCTTAGGAGATAGCGTTTCCCGCTTGTGGGAAGACACCATGAACATTATACACTCATACACATACGTACGAACATTCACCAAAGAACAAACTCCAATGTTACACACACACAAATGTTATTGTCCAATGTAAAATTATTTTGTTTAATACACATATTTGTTTATATATATATCAGTCTTGTTTGTCTTCTTTACCTTAAGCTGGACTTAATTCAAGTCCGCCATTTTCTTGTATCTGAACCTTCTTCTAGCAGGAAAAATAAACGCACGTGTTTTCTTATCATCTTCAAACCCCCCGGTCGTCTACAATATCAAACACAACCAACCAACACTGAACAAAATTTATTACGAGTGTAGCAACATTGTTTTGAAATGCATTTGACTAACATTTAATGCTATTTTGCATTTCTATCATTTCTGGTTAGCTCCCTAATTGGGACGCTTGTTTTGGAAAAGCAACACCATAGCTACAACTGATAAATTTAAAATAATTATAACAAAGCGCGTTTAGGCATGTTTTCAAAAATTACCGGCACAACGATCGCAGTTACAATAAGTTTGTTTTTGCAATACAACTCTGAGGATGATTGAAAATACTTAGGTTAATAAAAACTGCGGCGCCATCCTTGAGAAATTTCAACTTAATATCAAGAAGATAATTAATTAGAGAACTAGAAAGGATTATCATAAAAATATACATATGTTTATATTATTCAATGAAACATGCTTAAATGAAGATATGCTGCCTATATATACATACATACACACAAACACACACACATACACACACACACACACACACACACACATATATATATATATTGGATGATGAATACAGAAAGAATGATAAACGGTGTAAAATAATGTGGGATGTATATAACACGTTATCAATTAAGGTAAGAAAACTCTCTCATTAATGTATATTTCATTCTTTCTCCCTTCCATCATTTTGGGCATATATATATATATATATATATATATATATATATATATATATATATATATATATATATATATGTGTGTGTGTGTGTGTGTGTGTGTGTGTGTGTGTGTGTGTGTGTGTGTGTGTGTGTGTGTGTGTGTGTGTCTGAATGGCAAAAAATAAGCAAGAAAATATGAATAGCAAATTGGTTTATATAATTAAGGAAGCAGTAGCGATAATCGGCAAACCAAACGGAAATATCAATAACAAAGGGAAACATTCAAAGTCTACGCGAGATGTGGATGAAAAAGAATAGTAATATGGCGGGAAAGTCTAAGGAAAAAGAAGAGAAATATGGCGGGAAAGTCTAAGGAAGATAAAATTGAAAATGCAGCAATAAGCAAACAAATCAACAAAAGAACGCGAGAAAAAACAAAACGGAAGATGAACATGGAAACTTTAGAAGAAGCGATCAGAAAAAGGAAGAGCTTGAGACAGTCTCGATCTGCAGCCAAAGAGCAAATAAAATAATAAAGGAGACTGTTAACAAATATGGGTCAATATGTTCACGATATGCGCGGCGGGAGTAATTGTGGAAACCTGAGAAAAGAAAAATCTCACAAGTAGACTACACTTCGTCAAATGCGAATAATACTCCAGATATAACGGAGAAAGGAACAAATGTTTGCTCTTTCAAATGTAAAATGCGGGTCTTATTTTAAGAACTATGTCCTTCCAGAAAGTAGACGATAGCGGTTCTCCATAACTTCCTATTCTTTGTATCTCTTAGCAATGTTTGCCTGTTATCCCTCTAACTCTCTGTTCTTCCATCTACTGTAAATTGTGGCGTACATGTTGACTTTTTAAGCCTAAAAAACATTTCCGAAACTAGGACTCGACTTATATGGCAGGTATAAAATACAAAGCTTTTCCACCGATTTTAAACAAGTGGGACAACACTGGCAATAATTACTGTACATCACTTAGCTGCCACAAACATATCCCACTAAAGCTTGTGTTTGGTGAACATATTTGGGATATTAACACAGAAATTAATATAACATAATAAAATAGTAACACAAATTCAGTATTCTATTAGCGATACAGCAAATCGTGTCCAACTACTGATACACTCTAAACACTGACAGAATCGTATGATTGGGACTCGACCTATACGGTATTTATAGACCTAACTTTTGAGCTAAACATTTTGAGGTTGACTTGTACTGCAGGTCGAATTGTATGTCGCAATTTACGATATTTACACAAGCTCATTAGATAGGTTGATCATGGCTGACCATTAGTTCTATTTACATAAGATCTTTAAGTTACGCGCTGTTTTCCTCTGTACTTCGAACCATAAATATGTGAGTGTTAAATTCTACAAACTTCCTTTCTCCATTATGTATCTCAGAATTTTCTACTTTGTTTTCATTTGCGTTAAAATTTCTTCGTTACTCACACGTTCAGTCCATTGTTTTCTCAGCATCCTTCTGTAGAACCATATTTCTGTTGCCTCAATTCTCCCCTTCATCTGTGACGAAATTGTTTAGCATTCACTGCCATATAGGAAGTTTAATGTGACATAGCCGTTCAGCCTTCTTTTCTTTGTTTCTAACGAAAAATTCCTGTTTCTTAATATGTTGTTTTACATTTGAAAGACACATGCTGCTACTAAAACGCTAAGTAAAACGGTATAAGAACAGACATTTTGAAAGATTGTGAAGAACAATTCAACAGAAAAGTAAGACAATGCCAACTATCATTCTAGTACATTACTATCGAATATATAATAATTATTATCAAATATGCAAGTAGTGTATCAGTTATGAACACCGAATGTCATTGGTAACCCGAATTCAAATTCCAACATTGTCTGTTGTCTTAACTTTTGCACAAATGACCTTGGAGTAGGCGAGAATCCATCTCTTCTCTCCCAGTTATAGATTAAATGGCAGGACAGACTGGAATCTTGAAACTTGAATAGTAACCAATCTAATAGAAGGAAAACTATAAATTCCAAACCGTAAAGAATGCAACGGGCAAACCATTCTGCCATCTTTCTCCAAGAATGAATGACAATTCTCTGAAAATAAGGAAAATGAATCTTTGTAGCATCATTATCACTTATGTCCTGAAGGATACGACATTTTGAGCATTTAATTACAAACTATATTGACAGACTAATACAGACAGACACTCTTGATGAAAATCACCAATGAAAACAGACAGGTTTTAAGTGTTGCTACTCATAAATAAACCATCTAGAAACAATAGACACATTAACTGAAAAGCAACAAAATACAACAGACTTCCTGTCTGCTTTAGACTATGAAAAAGCCTTTGACTCAGTAGAACACTCAGTAGTCTTTAATACATATTAAAAGCAGGGAACAAGAAGTACGTAAATGTTACTGAGAACAGATAACAGTGATACTGCAATAATTTGACTACACAAAAATAAAGATTGGAAGAAAAGTAAGACAAGTCATTATGATTTTGTCTAAATTTTTACAGACTTTCTAGAAAGTATATTCTGGAAAATGAACTTGAGAATAATGAAAGCTGACTTTTCTGGAATACATTATGCAGAAAGAAAGCTTAGAAAATTGAACACTGACAGGAAATATTGAGCAAAGGGAGATAGTGAGTAATTTGTGGATGGATGGCAGTGTGAGAGGGTAAAGTGCATGCTGCTTTGGAATTCATAGCTGCTCTTCTCCTAGACTGGTTGCCAATCAAGACTGAAGAGTCTAGTCTGTCCTACTGTTTAACCTATAGGTGGGGGAAGAGAGATCGATTCATAGCTTTTGCAAGAGCAAATGCACACCTAAAATAAATGGCAAATTTTGTCTGTCTGTCTGTGTGTCTGAAAACCCTCTAACTCAGGACACACTTGCTCTACATAGACATATTATAACTTTTTGGAATCGGGATGATCCAGGGATGGATAATCTGCCCTTCATCTGGTGCTTGAACATCCAGCATTAGGATTTGTGTCCAGATGAGTAGGGAACAGTTAAAAATTCAAATTTTAAAATAACTGAAAAAAATCAGTGATTTTAAAAGTTTTTAATTGAGTTTAAAAAAACACAAAAACTATGTAAATTTAAAATTTTTCATTTTAAATTCAGTTTAAAATTTTGTGAATTAAAGAAATCAATTTTAGTTTTTCAAAATGCTAAGAAATCAGAGTTAAAGTGAGAGGTTTCATGATGTAAGGTTTTAAAGTTCTGCAGAATTTGTGATATGAAGAACTCAACTCAATTAAAGTTCCAAAGAGTTTGTGATTTGAAAAACTCAATTTCTGGCCTGAATTGGAATTTCAGCCCAAATCGGAGTTTTTTTGGCCCAAATAAGAGTTTTGGCTAAAATTGGTCTTTTGACTTGAATTTCTCGCCTGAATCAGAGTTAAACTGGGGTTTTCAACTTCCACAGAGTGAATTGAAGAATTCAAAGTTATTTCTTCAAAATTATCATTGCTGTTTTCTAAGCCGGACCAGAGATGCCTTTAACTGGAAGCCCAATTAGTCCTATGCAAGAGCTTAGCTTAAAGTCTGCACAGAGTACAGCTTTTAAAAAAGCTCCTGTGGAGGGCTAATAAGTAAGTGAATATAAAAAAGAACTTGACCGGAATTAGAACTTGGCTCTTTCATTTCTCATTCCACCCTCACATCTTCTTCCATAAAAAAAGGAAGAATTTAAGATTTATTTTCCTCATTGTGTATCTGTGTATATGCATGCATGTGTGTGTGTTAATATTTGTGCAGGTGTAAGCACACATATACAATCTAAAAATATCAAAAGTTATAAACAAGGCAATCAAGTAAAGTGATGAAAACCTGTGAGAAAAAAGGTAAAAAAGAATCAAATCCCAAAATCCCTTTGAAAGATGCAATGAATTAAGATGTGCAGAATGAATGTCCAATAAACCATAGACTATTTATTTGAAGGAAACAGATCTTTTCTTCCCTATATTCTTCTTCTTTGGATTTTCTCACAGTGAATGCCCAGTAAATCTGGTAAAAAAAAAAAACATCTCACTGGGTGGTCGACATGAAATAAATTTCTCACCTCCCATACAATATACATAAGAGTTCCCTGAAGCTATCAACACTTTGTCCAAAAATTATCACATTAGCTTTTATGAATTTATTGCAGAAGCAAGACTCTGTCTGCTGCTTGAAGGGTTATATCATTTTGAAGGCTTATATCATTTTGAAGGCTTATATCATTTTGAAGGCTTATATCATTTTGAAGGCTTATATCATTTTGAAGGCTTATATCATTTTGAAGGGTTATATCATTTTGAAGGCTTATATCATTTTGAAGGCTTATATCATTTTGAAGGGTTATATCATTTTGAAGGCTTATATCATTTTGAAGGGTTATATCATTTTGAAGGGTTATATCATTTTGTAAGTCTATAAGTAAGGATTTATTATGTAATTTCATACAAAAGTTTATTGAAGAATTTTATTAGAAAGAGAAAAAATATTTTATATTAAAGCATTTTAATGCCTTCAAATAAAGTTTGAACCTATTCCTAAGCTAATGATTATTATGTTGTTTTTTACAATAATGTTCACCGTGTATAAGGCTCAAGAGCCACTTGAGATACAGGTTTGCAATAAAAGGCACAGTTTATGTGGATATATGGAGAAGATAATGGTTAAACCTAGAACTGGACAAATCATTTCCTATGTATAATTACTTGCTTATTTTAATCACTTGTCATCAAGAAGAAGATCTTAAATTTATATGAAACTAATTCCATTTTTATCATTGTACTTTCTCTAATTAATGAAAGTTAATCATTAAACATTTTCATTTGAATACTTCTTCTTATAGAATGTTTTCTTAACAGAATATATGTCATTTCTGTCTGACTTTCTGGGATGAGGAAATATTGTATTTGACCCTTGTGTCCTTGGCCTTCTTCAGGTGTCTGTTAATCTGGGTAACCTTCAGGGAATTTCAAATTTGCTGACATAGTTGCTATGAGTTCAATCCCTGGGCCAAGTAGACTCAGACTCAGTGCTAACAATAACTGAATAGTATTAAAAGTAACAAGACTAGATATCCGTAGACATGGACAATGGAACAAGAAGAATTTGCCTTCATAGAGTAAATAAAGTCTTCCATTTGAGATTCCTTGAAGGTTACCTGTACAAACACCTGAAGAAGTTCAGAGAGTGCAATGACTGAAATGTTGTGATAATAACAACAAAGTAGAGGACATTAGTCCAAATGTAAATTAATGTAAATTGAGGTTGGATAACAATTTTGTAAATATGCAATAGAATATTTTCATTGTATTAACTTTCTATAATTGATTTCATTAGCAAAAATCTTTGGCAAAATGACTAACATTTAATTAGCAAGAATCATTATTGAATTAAATCGATGATGGTAACATATTTGCTGGTAGATATGCAGATTTAAGTTTATTGTTGAATGCTTTCAATATGACAAGATTATTAAAACAACGATTTTCTTTAAATAATCCATGAAACTGATAAGATGAAAACAAGTAAAATATGTCAAATCTTTATCCCTGTCTTTTGAAATTTTAATACCAAAATCTGAAGATGATTTTGGAATAGCAAAAGATGCTTTTCAAAAGCTAAACAAAGTATGAAGAAACAGAAAACTTTTGTAAGAAAGAAAGCAAAGACTGTGAAACTGCTATGTCATGAAGAGAAGACTTGAGGCAATAGAGATATGGAACTGCAGAAAGATGTTGAGAATTAATGGATGGAGTATGTGAGCAATGAAGAAATCATAAGGATCATGGACACTGTACTTAGAATCAGAAAGAGACAGGTGAAAATTCTGGAATACATGATGAGGAAAGAGGGCTTGCAGAATTTGACACTCACAGAACATATTGACTGCAAGAGGGACAGAAGGAAGCAGTGACTGACCTACCTAATGAATGATTGCAAATAACTGACAATAATCAAGATGAACTGATGTCCTCTCAGACAGGCACTGTAACTTGAAAGATTATTGGACCTCAAACTCATACCTGACCTCAAATGAAACTTGCACATATGATTCATTGTTAAGAATGCAGATAAAATGTTTAGCTTTCTGTACCACTCCAGCTTCTATATCTTTTACAAGAGCCAAATTAGGCCAAAATTGGAGTACTGTTGTCATATTTGGATGGGAGCTGTCTAGAAATCACTCTCCAGCCTTGATAGATTTCAAAAACATCTCTGATCCTTTGTGGGTGACAAATTATTCTCCACCCTCTAACCTTTCTCCCACAGGCAGGATGTGGCAAACAACTCACCGCTCTACTGCTACTTCCACAAAAAGTGCTCAGACAAACTACGTTCCCTGTTCCCACCAAGTCAAACCTTCACTTACATATTAGTAAACTATCGACATTCTCTCCATATTCCACTGGTGAGAAGAAAGATTCACTCTAACATGTTCTTCCTGTCAACCACTGTTCTGTGGGATCAACTCTGAAGAGGATGTTTCCCTGATCACTACAATCTTAACCTGTTCAAGTTTAACGTTAACCATTATCTTTCACTCCTATACACACAAATTGCCTCCTAAGATAACCAAGTGGCTCTCGGGTCTTCTAAAATGTGAACCTTACTGTAAAAAAAAAGAACAGGGTCTGAGAGGAATAGTAAAGGGACAAAATATTACTTACACTTAAAAGGACAGGAAGTTCTTGAGAGCAATGAACACCCACTTACTGAAAGGAAATGGTATATAGAAGATCATTTAATATTTGTTATGACTAAAAAAATAAATTTTAAAACAGTTTTTTCAAAGCAAATATCAAAAGCTATACAGATGAAACGGTCATCAAAAATTGATGAAATGTTGTTTGAATAAATATTTTTGTTTGCATATAAATTTATACAAACAGGAAATTTATACAAATGGGAAAATGATTTTAAAATTATTTCTGTGGAAGGGGCATTCATAAAAATATAAATTATTCAATAAATTCAATGTTTTCATCAATATTTTAAAAAAACTCAGTGATACAACTCATATGCCTTGATTGAAATTTAAATAAGAACCCAATGGTAAATAAATATATAAGACAATAAGGAAACTTTTATTCTGACATGTTTTGTTTAGAGTCTGTCTATATTTCTGAGATGAGGTATTATGTACAGTATTTACATTAGTCGGACTATTGTCCTCATCTTTGTCGCCATATTTGTCACAACGTTTCAGCCATTGTACGCTCCTCAAGGACACATGGCACAGTGGATAAAGGCGTTGGTTAGATCCAGTGACAGACCCAAAGAAGGTGAGTTCAATACCTGGTTAAGGCAGTGGAGAACTTTCAGAGGGAAAATTAGCAGGAGATAACTGATAACTGACATCCATCAAACATGGCACGTGGAACTAGAACAGTCTACCCCAGTGATCGAAATAAAAGGTTCAGTTCAAAATTCCAACCACCTGAAGAAGGCCGGAGCGTACAACGGCCGAAACGTTGTGACAAATATGGCGATAAAGATGAGGACAATAGTCCGACTAATGTAAATAATGTTTTGTTTAGTAGAGCTTTATCCCTTGTTCCTTGTTCAACATTTGGTTTCTGGTACCTTCTATAGTTTTCTTATTCTCTTTCACTCCCAGTAGCTCCATGCATCTTAGTGGCATTATTGCCTTGCTTGGAGCGAATTGATTAAAAAAATTGCCATAACTTCTTGAGTATGATAGTGGAGTTGTTTCCTTTTGCTTCCTCTATTGATTAAAATTCAGAATATTCTTACTTCTACCTGGTTGCTACTCAAAACTAAAGATTCACATCTACCCTGCTATTTAACCCATAGCTGGGGGGAAATGAGATGGATTCATGCCTTTCTTGAAGACATAAGCATGAAAGTAAATTAGATCAGAATTTGAACTTAGCTTTCCGATTTCAATTTCTGTGCTGATAACAGCTACACTATCACACATTCTGCCATCAAGGTTACTAACTTTATATGTTGCTTTATTTAAAAATAAATAAATTACAACTCATATAAAAGCCAAAACAAGAAAATATAGCCAACATATAAATTTATAACTGACATCTGTTTACGTAACAGATGATAAGCTGTTCAAAGAGAATACAACTTCTTACATGTCCTAAGGAAGATAAAAATAATTTTTGGAACATATCTTAAACTAAAGACAGTTCCATTTACTTTGGGTAAATGATGTGAAACAAATTAATGTAGTGTTTTAGTTAAAGATTCTGTATATACTTGTTAGTATTGGAGATCAATATGGATGTTGCTCTTAGTGTAACACTATGTATGCCTGGCAGTCACAACTCTCAAAAAAAATTGTTTGTACAAATGCCGGGTGTTTCCCAAACTCATGCAGAGTTTGTTATAAACACGTCTCTTTGTAATTTAAATTTTTTTTTTCTCTTTCAGCAGGGACTACTCTGAGAACTGGTTTGCCTACAGGTGGTAATTGAATATGTCTGCTGTAAGATAATGTGGTAATGTTTTCGGGCGTGTTATCACTTTCGGAACAAAGCAGATGGAACTTACATTTTAATAAAGAACACAGTATTTGATGTATTTCAAACGTTAACATGTTTATTGAATCGCATCATGTCATAATTACTGTATATCGCTGCTCTAACAAGATAATCGTCTCTTTGTTCAATGAGTAAAGGACATTTTTTTTATTCATAACTGACTTAAATTTTTGCTACTTTCATTCCTCCTTTTCTCTTTCTTATTTTTTGATTTTATTCTCCAAGATTCTCAACACAGATTTTATCAGATGATTTTTGTTATATTTTAATATTTTAGTAATGAGCTGATTAGTATTATTATTATTAATCTTTATACTTCATTAATTTTTATGTATAGAGTTTTAGGAAGTTATCATTGGAAACTGAGCAAAAGCAAGTCTTCAGCAACTTACCAACTATACTTGCAAATTCCAGAACTGGCCTAGTCTTTCATAGGGGTTTTCAAGCCTGACTATGTGTTGTAACCTAGGGAAGGTTACTGGATAGAATAATCAAATGAAGGTCGGTAATGAACGATAATACTTAGAATAAGAACAACACATATAAGATTCATCAGTGGAGTGTAGAAGTAGTCAACTGCTAGGAGTCAAGTGAATTCCACAATGAATCTTTAACTGCAGACCAACATACAGTATTTACTACTGTATTTATGTGAATGAGGACATACCCATTATTGTCCATAGGTATGCAACAACATTATATATACACCTGAAATATGTGAGATAAATTCAAGTGATACATCATTAAGCCTCTTGTTCTCTCATTACTTTATCTCTTTTTATGTTTTAAAGTTCATGACCCTTTTATACTTTCCCCGTTATTATTATTATTATTATTGTTATTATTATTATTACACGTAAGAGAAAAGTGCAATTTAAGAAAAGAAAAAGAGAAGAAAAACTCGATGTTTGATAATGTTTCGACAGAATGTTAGCCTTCTTCAAGTTAGATTTTTAAAAAAAATGTTCAAATACAAATATATATAAATCTACAAAAAAAGTCTTTGTATAAATGTTGCTTGTCTTGTATTGAAAAAATGGTTGTCCTGGTAATGAATGTATCAAAATGAATGAAACTCTGCCAGCATGAAGGTATGCAACTGAAACATGCTTAATATGATGATGATGATCCTGCTCATTTTGAAATTTTCCGTTAGTTGATTATTTACTAAAAGGAATTAATCAAATAGATTAAAATATAAATCTTATGGAAATTTCCTACCATTCTGTTTATTCCCCCTTAAGTTATTCAACTAATGGAAAATTCCAAGAGGAACAAGATCATCATCATATCAAGTATGTTTCAGTTGCATGTCTTTACGCAGATAGCTGTTCAGTCATTTTTACACATTCATTACAAGTACAGCTGTTTTTTCATTACAAGACAAGCAACATTTATACAAAGATTTATAAGTTTTTCTAGATTTTATACTTAAAAAATTGTTTAAATATAACTTGAGGCAGACAGACATTTTCTTGAAATATTTTTTAACACTGTATTTTTTCTTTTCTAAAATGGCACATTTTTCTTAAGTGTTGAAAAATATTACTAGAGTTATGTCAATCATTTTGTTTATTATTATTATGTTGGTGTCAAAATTGACATAGTTAATGGAAATTTGGTTCTTCAGGCATGATGTCAAAAAGATTCCTCAGAATTAAAGAACCTTTTTGGAGAATCCTCTCAGAGTAAATGATGGCAGTTTTCTGGAAGTCTACAATCTTTATCTCAACCCCAATTTTCCCTAAGCACCGTTTCATGTTTCTAGGGGGTGCTCTATGTGCACCTATCACTACAGGGATTACTTCAACTGTCATGATCCATAGCTTCTTCAAATCCCCAGTCAGATCCTGGTATTTTTTCTTCATTTCAGTTTCTTTGGAATCCACTCTTTCAGCATTATTATTATTATTATTATTATTATTATTATTATTTTTATTTTCTTTGATTTCTGACATTTACACATTTCTTTCCGGGTCCCGCCCAGGAACCTAAGGTTAGAAATGGCATCATGACACTTTCCACTGACAAAGAAAAAAAAAAAATTGCATAGATAAAGCCCTTCGTAAAGTGTGGGCTGTACTTGTCAGAACAATTTTTTGTATCTCCTTGATGCATGGACTTCCAGGAATTCCTTCAATTAGTCTACTGCAATCTTTTCCAACCAGTCCTAGGGCTCCAACTACAACAGGGATTGTTGATGTTCCCATGTGCCACATTTTATTATTATTATTATTATTATTATTATTATTATCTCATTAATTTGCAGGTCACATAATCTCTCAAACCTGAGTACACATACCCCTGGTTTATATGGTAGAAATTAACAGGCTATGTAAGTTGTTCACTCAATACATCTACCCATTTTTATGATCAGACATTCATGAACTTTCTGTCTTTTTGCAGAGAAAAAAACAATTCGTGTTTTCCCAATTATCAACTCTTTTGTGGTCCCTTTCAAATTAATCTACTATATTTTACAGACAATTTGCAAAAGGTAGATTTGAATAACTTAATGGCCAAAAACTTTTTAAAATCTCAACCCTGCCCCAGTTTTGGTGTTGAAATCATACCTGTCTGTGTTCAAAAAATCTCTGGGAAATCTTTTGTTTATCCCATCCACTTACCTTTGTGAAAAAGGATTTCCAGCAATGTGTATGATAAAAAATGGTTTCCAGCAATGTGTTTGATCAGAAAGAATTTCCAGCAATGTGTATGATCAAAATAAATTTTATGCAAAAGAGATTGATAATCACACGTTGGTGTATCTCTGTGAAACAGTTTCCAAAATTGAGTTACTTACTGAAAAGAGCCAACCTCTTTCATTTCATTAAATGTGTAACAATGTATTAAATAAAATAAAAACTTCTGCTTGTTTGTTATCGATTCCTTGGCAACCATATATTTTATACCATATTCTTCTCAACAGGTATTCTAGCACCATATACTTCTTAAAGGCTATGACAGTAGCATATCCTTCTCAAAGGGTATGACAGTACCATATTCTTCTCAACAAGTATGCCAATAATATATTCTTCTCAAAGACTATGCCAGTACCAATAGGTCAGATAAAAGGACTACATAGGAGAGAAAAAATTGGGAACCATTGCTCATGAGGGTTTTCTTTACTGAATCTCCATTCTTGCATTTTTTTGTTTTTTTTTAGTTGGTACTTGCTTTTATTTTATTATCCTCAACTGAGTTTTGATAAATGTGGTATAAAACTGGTTAACTCATAATTTATATATATATATATATATATATATATATATATATATATAGAGAGAGAGGGGGGAGAGAGAGAGAGGGAGGGAGGGAGACAGGCAGGCAGGCAGGCAGGCAGGCATGCATGCATGCATGCATGGTGGAGTAATGCTTAGCATCTTGGATTGAGGAATTGGAGAGCCAAGTTCAAATGCAAGTCGAATCCATTACATTCACTTATGTGCTAATACCCTTGGGAAAGGCATGAATCCTCTTCTTCTCCCTCCAGCTATGGGTAAATAGTAGGACAGACTGGGTTCTATAGCCTTGGATGGCAACTAGTCTAGGAGAAGGACAACTTTGAATTCAAAAACCTGCAGAGGGTTGTTTGGGGACCTTGTTGCATGTAGTTGCACTGGGTCTCTGTATTCAGCCCCTCAAAAAGTGTGGTTGGTTCTGGACAAAGCCTTCATCACTATAATCAAATCATATGTGCTGGTATCTGGCCGTCGTTTCATAGCAACTGAGTTACTTGACTCTCATATGTCGTATCACGATGGGAGAATTGATATATATATATATATATATATATATATATATAGTGATTTTCAAGCATAGCTTAGATGTGGCACAAGGCCAAAGTTAGGGGGCACCCAGTGAAGATCGAACTCACTACTCAGTTGTAATTTGTTCTAGCGAGCCAAGCTTACTAACCATTACATCGCCTCCTCGAAGTGACTATATATATATATATATATATATATATATATATATATATATATAATGGACTCTCCTATTGTTTTTGATGTATGAGTGTCTTTCAGTTCAGTTTATATGTTTATGTCTTGTATGAGACAACAGTCCTGCATGGGACTTGCAAACAAGTCCATACAAGGGACATGCTAAAGGGTTGACCATTATATGTGCTGATATATTGACCCAAGATTTAGTGTTGCTTCTTAATTCTCTCAGACAGTTGAGAGAATTCTTTTCAAAGTTATTTATACCTCAGTAGCAGGTGTTTCTCCAGTTTGTTCAGTTTTCAACAACAAGTTTGAATTCCTCTATAGGGATGTTTGCAGTATTTAAATTGTAAATGAGGTTGTCCTTGAAGCTTAACCAAGGACGGTCTACATTACGCTTACAATGAAAAAGTTGGTTATACATGAGGATTTTTGGTATCTGATCATCACTCATTCTTATGACATGACCAGCCCATCTGAATTGTGATTGCATCAGAAAGGATTCAATACCACAGATGCCACATTTGATGAAAAGATCAGGTTTAGAAATTTTGTCCTACAATGTATAACCAGATAAGACAGTGTTTATGAAAAGTATCAAGTTGATTGATATGTGTCCTGTATAACATCCATGATTCTGACCCATAAAGATGTTTGGTTGGAATGACTGCTTGATAGACACAGATTTTTGTTTACAGTGAAATCCCAAAAACATCTCACAGGTGATGCTTAAGCTTCCCAAAAACATTGGTTTCCTTTTGATATTCGACATAGCTGCTCTCAGTGAGACTCATTTTGAAGGCACCTCTTAACTTGAGGAAGTTAGTGCAGGATATACCTTTTTCTGGATTGGCAAAAGCAAAAAAGCATCCAGCCTATCAGGTGTAGGCTTTGCCATGAATTCACACATTGCTAAATCCTTATCTCTTCAGAAAGGAATAAATTATGACTAGCCTTAGAACTCAGCAACAACTCCTCTGCCCCAACGATGAACAAGCCTGTGTTAGAAATTGATGACTTTTATGATCAACTATGTTCATATATATATATATATATATATATATATATATCACCCTGTATTAAATGTCAATTCCTACCTTTTCTCTTGCTTTTCACTCCATATTTAAAATATATCCATTTCTATACAATCACTGAATTTTTATTTCTTCCTGCTTTCTAGCTGGGTGGGGGGGAGACATTTCCAAAGGTATTAATTATAAAAGGAAAAACTCTATGAGTAGATATTGGTGCAGAAAGTAAAATCAGTGAACTAAGTTCAAATTTTAGGTGAGTCTTTTGTTTTTACTTTCACACAATTTTCCTTCTCCCTCATCTATAGGTTAAATAGCTGGGTAGACTGAAATGACTAACCTTAGATAGCAGACAATCTAAGAGAAAGGAAAATTCTGAATTCCAAACTTTGGAGAAGGCAACAAGAAATTACTGCACTTCCAAGTTTCATGCTCTGCCATTTCTTCAGTTCTTATAAAAGTGAATGTCTCTTTTTGGTTTCATAGTTTCTTTCATGCCTTCAACCCGTGATACACTGAATCTAAATGGTCTGAAATCTGACAAAAATTTTGTTTCTTGTTTCCAATATGTTGACATTATTAGTAAACTAGAAATAACAGCAAAATATTTTTGTTTCTTTTTTTTTTATCTTAAAAGACAAAAATAAATGTCTCATTCCTTTTGGGGTTTTTTTTAAAATGTATTTTGTTATTTTTATTTAATTACCTTTTCCAAAATCTTTACCCACTTTTATTAAGCACCAAATTTTTCTTTGAATTGCTGATGAAGTCAGCTTCAAGAGAAGCTACAAATCTATGTATCAAAATGGTTCATTTTTCAGTGTTCACAATGATATAGCAAAAGTAAAAGAAGTCATATTATTTGCAGTTTTAAAAGTTGACTGATACTTTTAAGAATTAATACAAACTGAATAAAACCAACATTATCTTTGCTTTCATATTTTTTTATTTTCTAATTTTTTAAACACTTTCAGCTGATTTTTATCACAATCCATTCCATTTTGCTCTGAGAATTTGTGGTAAACAAGTAACTTCAGATGGAAATCAAACTTACCTCCTTTGGGAGTTTTCCTTTCAAAGTGACACTTTAAGCCATTCAGCTACAAAAGCTGCAATAATTAAGTAAGATTCTCATCTTTAATCTACCTTTCATCATTTCTTTCTTCTGGTTTATTCTCAGCTGTATTGTTGATTATCTAGAAATTGTCGCAATACTTTTTATTTATTTTTGATATTCTGAGATTGTTATATATATTTTTTATAAGTATTCTTTGTCAGTCTTGTTGCTTTTTAGTAGACAATCTTTTGAGATCATCTTTGACTGTTAATTTAAAATAAAGAATTTTTAGTAAAGAGGCAGCTCCAAACAAGAATTTGTTTGATCAGAACAAAACTTGATAGCATTTTTAAGTGAATTTCAAAGACAATCTTTGTGTATTTATACATAGATTTATTCAACCACATATGTGCTATTTTGTTCCACTAAATTTTGCCATCTTTGAGTCAGCTTCATGTTTCCATTCTTCTGGAACTTGGCTTCTTTCTGGATGATGAACCTGTTTATGTAGTTTTTACAGGCTTCGAGAGAATTGAAGTCATCATGAGAATTTTTCTGAGATCAAAAGAAATGGTAATCTAAATGTGCAAGGTCAGTTGCACATTTAGATTACCTGACGACAAATCAGTTGGAGATTCTAACCCCTAGGTTATTGGTGCCCAGTAAAAAGAAAGTCAATTTTTGCATATTTATTTTTTCATAAACACACCAGTGACCTAGAGAACTCAATCTAGACATATATATATATATATATATAGAATGATCATATATATCTTAGACATCAGTTAGATATGAAATAAAATCATGTGTTCAACTGCCATTTATTGAAAAATACTACAAACTTTTGTCCCAACCCAATACTTTATTTATAATCAATATTGAATAAATTTAGAAAAAGATAATTCTTTCAAAAATATCTTCTTGTGTTATACTATTGTTCTCTGGTTCTACAAACTTATTTTAGGTATTTTTCTATGCACAGGTACTAGAAAAAGAACAAATTTGTTTGTGCCTAAATACAGGTTGGGGTCATTATATTTCTGTTTTTTAAGTCTTATTTTATGTTATAGCAAAACATTCATTTAGAATTGTTAATAGTAAAATGTACTTAATTTAGTTATTACAGAATTTGTGTACCATAAATATGGAACCATGAACAAGTGTTATTGTTCATGGAAGATATTAATCAACTCAACAAAAATCATGATTTGGAATGAAGAGAAAAGACGGAACTGAATTCATAACAATAAGTGTATTTTATAATAATGACAATAGATCAGACATATGTACATTCAGAGTATTTTCCAGCTTACAAGACAAAATTTTTTTCCTCAAAAATACCCTGAAAAATACGTGTGCATCTTCCAAGTTCAATATAAGGCAATGCTCAAGTAAGCTTGGATGGTCACCTAATAGGCTTGACTGATAGGGACATGGATTTATATGCTGAGTCATTACACTATAATGTTAGCTATTTATCTAATTCAGCCTTTTATATGATGTAATTTTAGTACTTTGTTGTTACAAGTATTTCCAAGACTATTAACCTTCCTGGAGCCGAGCCACAAGCTTAAACATGCTCTGTTTACTAGCAGTGATGGGAGCCTTACTGCTCTTGACTAGTATGTCACTGCCATACAAACAAAATCAGACGAGTGATTAATGTAAACACTACATGGTGCTCATATGTGAAGGATGCATGGTGAATATGTTGTTGTATTAAGAATTACTTTTTTTTTCTTAGAAATTTCTTTCCTATATTAGGGTGCATCTTCCAAGCCACTGCATCTTATAAGCCGGAAATATGGTAATTGTCAGTAGATGGAAAGTTTAAGTTGAATTTTTCAGCATCATAGAAAAAAGTTTTGTTTTTTTTGTGGAGAAAAGTTCTTTGTATATATATAAGGAGCAGTAGTAGGAATGACTTACTGGTTGCTGAAGTTGATCTAGTTTAGGCTTCCTGACATGTACAATATAGGTGAGTCATGACTGTTAAAAGAGAAAAAAGGTTTTGTATCTGCTTTCTGGTTATTTATAGTTTTCAGCTGATTTGAAAGAGGCTCTAGAAATTATTAGTCAATAAATTAGATATATCATACTTTCTATTACATCTGATCTTATCAGCAGCAGTTGCCTACAAAGAGGATTGTGTAATAAATTTAGTGTTTGGAGTTATACCTATAGATTGTTAATATTTAGCAACTGTATCTTGCCATGGAAAGCAATGAAAATTGTGAGGCAATATTAAAAATATTTTTTCAGTGTCTTAAACAATTTCATCTTATTAATTTTTTTAATAAAGTTCACCCCAAGCAAGGCATTAAAGCCACTGAGACAAAAGTATAGTGTGGAAGAATTAGAAAACAGAAAAACTACTAAAGAGTGAGTACAGAAGAAGAGTAATCAGAAGAATAGTAGATAGCAATTAACATTGCATTTAAATTTTTTAAGGTTAAAGTTACCTTGAAAGCAGGAATGGAGTTCCACAAGTGAGAAGTGTGAGAAAAGAAATTGTTAGCATAGAATTACAATTACATTTAACCAACTTTAAGGATATCTAGATATATAACAGGGGCTTCAAACCAGATATGGCAGCAATGTTCTAAGCATGGACAAAAGGTAGATTTAGATATAGAAGATAGATTCTGTTAGGAAAAAATTGTCTTGCATGACACAGTGAACCAATTTTCTTAACAGATGACCTAGCAATAGATTCAGTATAGTCGTTCCTGGAGATTAGCATCAGCTATGCTAATGGGAGGCAGACAGGGGGTCTCACTGCTGAGAGCGGTTTTGTTTTGCAGGAATTAACAAGCCATCCTTTAACAAGTTTATTTTTTGATTTTTCAGTGAATGTAAATTTGCCAAGTTTTGTTTTTCAAATGGTTTTGATTTATTAAAGTTTTCTAACAGTCTTTTTCACCCTCTACACTCAGTGTTTTCTTTTTTATAATTTTGATAATTGTCACATTCTAATAATTTTGATAATTGTCACATTCCAATAATTTTGATAATTGTCACATTCTAATAATTTATTTGTTGAAATGAGTCAGTGATTATGGGTCTTTATTTATTTTTATACTAAAGTTCACCTAATACAAACTTCACAAGCCATTGATAGTAGAGGATAAGTGAATAATGAGATGTGATATGAATTAAAAAAAAGGTAGACAGAAGTGAAAATTATGAATCGCTGGAAGATAATGACTGACCCTTGATTTGAAAAGGGTAAAATTGTAGTGTTCAAAGAAGCATTCATCCAGGAATTTTTTCAACAGACTTCCTCCTTACAAATGGAATACAGAGGAAATGTGCATGATTTAACTCCATGGACATAGCATGGTGAATCCTAGCTGTAAAGATCTGAACTGGTGAAATGAAAGAGTAAAGCTTGTCTTAATATTTATCATAGAAATAGTGATAGATTAATAGTAGGTTTGTGGCATTGTGTCTGTGGGTCTGAAATGCAGTCAACAGCAAAAAAAGACATCCTTGTCTGCCAGCAAATTTTTACTAACAGTACATAAAGCATGGAAGTTTTTGATAATGCAAGTCAATCATTGCATTTGTTTGTCATTAACACATATTGACAGGTTTTAAATTTTATTGAGTTTATCATGAATAAGGAAATCAGTAATAAATGACCTCACCAACATATAAAAAAATAACAAAGCTTCTGATTTATTTTCTTTTTTAGAAAGATTCTTTGATCTAATGTACAAATAGACAATATTTGCTTCCCTCAGTCAAATGCAGTGCATGAAAAAAATGTCCTATTGGCTGATTGATTGAATTGCCCAATTGAAAACTTTCATGTTTTATTGTTGATAAATAATATTTTTTTCATTTAATAATGACACACATGAATATCTCTTTATGCGGCTTTTTAGTCAGGTCATGTTACCAGCCTGAAAAAAAAACTGTCAAATTGTATTAACTCTTTTTTAAATTAAACCTGAATGAGTAAATTTTATGAGAAAACTATTAATGTATCTAAGAATATTTATATTATCTAAAATTTATCTTAATTATTGACCTTCAATTTGATATTGTTCGAAATATGGATAACACCCATCAAGATGGTGATATTTTAAAAAAATGAAGAAAAAAAGGAAAAAACACATAAAAAATTACTCAGTGTTTTTCATAAGATCTTAGTTTTAAAACAGAAAAAATTTAATGAGCAACAATCTCTTCAAGATAAAGAAAAACCTAAGATAGGAAAAGATCAGACAACCTAAGAAAACCTATGAAGATGTATTATTGTTGCAGATATAATCTTAAAGATATGCAAACGATATTGAGTTGATTAGAGACTCAGAAGGAAAAGGAAAAGAACTTTTAGATCAGGTAGTAATGGAATGCAAAAAGATAGAACTTTATTATCAGAAAACAGAATACCCAGTAGTCAGCTAAAGAGAGACCCTCAAGATATGAGCTACACATTGAATATGTCAAAATCAAACAGGTGCAGAAATTCATATATCAAGATTGAATAATAACAGATAATGGAAAGTGACACGGAAATCCAAAGGCACTTTGGAAAAGTGAAAGATGCTTTTCAGAAACTAAGTAAAATACTAAGACATAGGAAAATGTTATTATAGATAAAGAAAAGGGTGTTGAACTGCAATGTAATATGTAATCATTTATATGTCAGTGAATGTTGGTCAATCTCCTCACAGATGAATAAAAGACTTAGTCAACTGTGATGTGCTTCCAGAAAGATATATGCAGAACAGTATTGAAAGTACATATGAGTAACAAGCAAATGTTAAGAAAAACAGAAATTAAATGGTTGTGGGTGAATAAGTTGTTTTTCTTATGCACATCAACAGTCACCATAATGTTGTGGGGGATTCACTGACATCATAGCAACAGAAATTAGCCTCGTGTTCACAGATATAAAAACATACTTGACAGAAAATAAATCCTGCAGAAATAACAGGAAAAGCATGGTAAACTATATGTTAATTTCATACAATTTATTTATATTTTTGTGTGTGTATTTTTTAGGTTACAATTGTTTTATGGTACATGTGATAAAAGGGAGAATTTACTCCACAGTATTACAAGCCATATCACAGAGAGAAGTTGGACTTATCTTATCCGTACCAAGGTTCATGGTGAAGATATCAAATTGACAGGATGTCTGTATTTCCAGCAGGAACTGTTTTTGTTACATGCTGGGAGTATTTTTATTATTTTTAATTTTTATTTCATTTATTTTATACAATGTTTTTAAGTTATATTCTATTTTAATTTATTTGTAATTTTCATTATTATTATTATTTTATATTTTATTTTTATTTATTTATCAATAATAATAATAATAATAATAATAATAATAATATCCCTTCAATGGCACTCATACATAGAATCAGAAAAAAACTGTTGATATTTATTGGACACAAAATAAGGAAAGACTGTTTAGAGAATCAGAGAGTCTGGTTTGATTTTTGTTGGACAGCCATTTTTAACTGGTTTTAAAAAGCCATTGTTATTATTATTATTATTATTATATTCATTTGTTAGTAATTAAGATAGAAGTCATATTAAGCAAGAGTAAAGCAAGCAACCCATCATCTTTCTATATATACAAGTATATATCAATCTTATATAAATAGACACTTGCTATTACTTACATTTACTGTCATGGGCAAAAGCAGATAGATCAATATCATTAATAATGGCTGTGTAAGCAGCGTTTTTGATCATGCAATTGAAACATATATCTGATGACTGACTCTGTTCAAACATGCTTTGGTGTAGAGACATTTATAGAACAAAGTATCATTTCATACATAATTTTGTACAGGGCCATATATAATATGTGCATATGTATGTGTGTTTGTGTCTGGAACTTAATGTATGTTTGTGTGTGAGCTGTCAAGCACTTCTACAATATCTCAGGTTTTATTGCACAAGTCAATATTTTCATAATAAAATTAGTATTAACCAATCAATGTTGGCAACGTTATCAGTATATATTTATGTTAAATATTAATATAAATTCTGACTGGACATAAAGTACCTATTACTATCATATAATAAATTGATCTAACCCATCATTACAACACATTGTCGGGTTTTATTGTGCAAGTCGACATTTTCACAATAAAATTACTATTAACCAACTACATCCATAGCCATGTTTGTTTTTGTTGAGGTAGGACTAGGGTTAATCTTGCACAAAGAAAAATGGTTCCTACCTAACAGAGGTTCTATTGTCATAAGGAATTGAGGCAAGGGGTCAGATGCTCTTCCTGTTACCCAACTCAGACATACTATTTCAAGTATACTGTGTTTTTATTGAGATACAATCTCTACGAATTTTGCCATATAGTTACCATTTGACAGGTCTTGTTTTTTGCCCTGTAGAGTAATGTCACAACCCTCGTCAACAGCAGAAAAGCTATTGGAGGCACTGGTTTAGATGAAAGCCACCTATTCATGTGGGTTATATGTCATCAGTAGCAGGCTTAAGTCTGACCTGACCACAACTGATGTTAGTAAAATTTTCATGATATGTATATATGAATAGTGTGCTTTTCAACTTATAATATCTATTTGTGGCCTTTATAAATATCTGATCTTTTGTGATATTTATAAAAAATTATTATTCTTGTTACATTGCTTTCTTTTTCAAATAAAGCCAGTTTCTGCTGTGAAAGTAGGAACCACCTCAGCATTTAGATCACTGCTTGCAAGAGAAATCAGCAATGTATAAAGGGAAGTTCATAATGTTAACTTTAAAAATAATCTAACAAATATTATAAGTTATAATATTATAACATGATGTATATGAAATAAATGAATGCCAAAATGTTTAAACAAAATAAACTGCTTTAATTATAATCATTTCACTAATATCACAGACAATGAAATTATTTGTCTGGTTTAAAAAGACAGATCTATTCAACGAACTGAGTCTTGCAATGAGTTTTACAATATCTTGTGATGCTCATAATCAACAAGAGGTGGCATCTATCATTGTTTGAAAAGAGACTAACAAAGATTTTCTTCATATTATATATATAAATGTATTCAAGTCTCATGAGTGGGAAGATTGTATAGCACTAATCTTACTAATCTTGTCTTCTATCAGTACTTGAATATAATCAATAAATTATTATTTTTTTTACTCAATACTTCATTGTTCTGTTATATTTATTTTATTTGTTGTGTTGTTTTAACTTAGTTTTATGACTTTGTTATGATGTTAAGAAGATACACCTGAAGAAAGGTGAGAAATACAAGGCAATATTTAATGACCATCAGCTTGGAAAAAAGCAAAAGTCATATACTGGTGGGAAATTGTGTTAAAAACAAAAAAGATGAAGATAATAGTCCTAAAATAGAATAAGGATAATATTTAACCCTAGACCTTCAAAAAACTGATAAGCAGTTATGTCAGAAACAACTAACCTCCTGTTTCAGATAGATAGATTGATAGATAGACAGATTAGCTCTTTGTTTTCTATGATGGGATTGATTATCCCACTTGTTTGCCAAAGAACTTCTACTAACTGCTAAATGGCATTGCCAAAGCAATATATAAACAAAAAGGCATAAAAATCTGTCTCTCTTCTCTTCTTAACCACAAGATGCTTTAAAGATGAGACATGTCTTACTCTACTGTGGAGTAGCTTTTGATCATCAGCAAACCTCATGTTAAAGTGATTGATTTGTTTTTTTTTTTACAGCTTATCAACACTTTATGGGTTTTTTAAAGCTGAAACATATTTTAGGTTGTGAGAATAATTCTTTTTTTGCAAGGGAATATTGCATTAACAATTTTTTAGAATAAAAATGATTTTCCAGCTACAAGTCATACTATTTAATAGCTAGGGAGAGATGTATTTATACATTACCCAATAGTATTTGTATGTAAGTGAATGTAATGCACCCAACTGAAATTCAAACTCAGCTGATTTCTGATTCCAAGCTGACATCTAGTACTCCACCCACACATTCACTCATGTTACATTGAATACTACAGAGTTACAATTCTTTTAAGCTTACGTGACTATAAACATGTATATGTAATAATTCTACCAGACAAAACGGATAAAGAATTCTTCTTAAATGTATGTTCATTCTTATCCACTTAGTTGCAGAAACTCCAATAAATTCACTATCAATCAATATTACAATACTAACTTTATCACATCCTATCAACAAATTAAACCATTCCCTCAAAATCTTGCACACTTTCTTTTTATGTGCCCTGTTCTTTCAGGACATAGGCAATTATAGCTCTCCAACTCTCACTATACTTTGCAGCTCTCAACAAGTTTCTACCCTCTGGTACTTCCTCCAGACCACGTTCTGTCATCCACTTGTTTAAGGCTGCTAGGTATATCATGCATTGTTTTAACTTGTCACTCTTTCCCTCTATTCAAGCTGTGAGTATCAGATTCTCCAGGCCCTCCTTCCTCATTATGTGTCCCAGAAATTTCTGCTGCTTCTTCCTGATGTTAAGTATAAACATTCTTCTTGTCTGCATCCTCTCCAAAACCTCATTGTTGCTCACATATTCGGTCCATGATATTCTTAGCATCCTTCTGTTGAACCACATTTCCGTCACCTCAAGTCTCTTCTTCATCTTTGAGGAAATCATCCACATTCAATGCTGTAAAGAAGAACAAATGTCATGTAACAGCCCAGTCTTCTTTTCTTTGTTACCAAAGAAATCCTCCTGTCTGGTAATACTCTGCCCAGCTTTTGGAATACATCCTTGTCCATTCCAATATGTCTACGGATCTCAGTAACTTATCCAGAAATATGACAACATCAGAAACCCTTTTTTCTCATTTTTCATTAATGATTTATTCAAAGCACTGAATCTTTAAATCTTAAAAAGTTACAAAAATACTTTACTATTTTTTCATTTCTGAATTTCTTAAACTGCAAAGATAAAGAGAATTCAAAGATTTGCTAATATTGAGTTAAATATTACAGACTCTCTTTCATGTCTACAATGTCTTTGATGTCGCTTTGATTGTGATATATATATATATATATATATATATATATATGTGTGCGGCAAGAGCACATCATCTATTAGCTGCTCTATAAAAAACAATTGGTAAAACAAAGAAGAAAAAAGACATTTTAAAAATAACAACAAAAATAAAAGTCAAGAAAATTCAGGAAACTACCATAAGCTGAGATAAAAGGAAAAATATTTTCCTTTTTCATCATTTCACCCCAAGCAAGGCAGGAAAGCCACTAGATTGTTACAGAAAGGGAAAGTGAGAGAAAAAACTAGGTATAGGTGGGATTTAGGAAAGGATAAAAGATGAACGGGATTCAAGAAGACAGAAGATGGCGGTTGAGATTGCATTTAAATTTTTGAATATTGTACTTATCAGGAAAACAAGTAAATAGAAAGGAGTTTGAAAGGTGGGAAATGTGAGAAAAGGAACCGTTGAAGAAGAAATTGCAGTTATATTTAACTAATTCAGCAGTAAATGGGAGGGACCTAGATGCCAATCTAGTGTTTTCTTTTTATGTGCCGTGGCCTTTCAGGATGTAGGCAATCATGGCTCTCCATTTCTTCCTATCCAATGTAGCTCTCAATAAGTTTTGTGCCTCTGCCAACTCCCCCAGACCACATTCTGTCATCCACTTGCTTAAGCCTGTCAGTTATAACATGCACTGCTTTCCCTTGTCTCCTTTTCCCTTTATTCAACCTGTGAGTATCAGATTCTCCAGGCCCTCCTTTCTCATTACGTGTCCCAGAAATTTCATCTGTCTCTTCCTTATGTTAAGTATAAGCTTCCTCCTTGGCCATGGCCAATCTAGTAGTACACTTAAATTCATGGAGCACCAGGGAAAAAACCTTGTCAGTGCAGTTGTCATGAAAATATTTGTAGAAAAGACAGAGGGAAGCCACATCACATATGTGAGAAAGTGACTGAAGTCAAGATGTCAAGTCAGGATCAATTGTTTGTTGTTTTCCTTAAAGTTCTTCTCAATATCTAGTTTATTTCAATCTTGAATTTCTCTGTTCTCATGCAATGTGTTTTCAGGCTGATGAGCCACTTGTTCTCTTCAATGTGTTCTTTCCTACATCCTATCTCCAATATTTTGCTTTCATCATTTCTGATTGTTCAGTTTTCCTTTTCTTTCTCTATTTATCTGTAAAATTTGCTTTCATTGTTTTGGAACTATTACAAAACTCTTCAGCTATGTCTATATAACTGAAGAATTTTGGAACTATTTTGTCTATATAGCTGAAGAATTTTGGAACTATTTTGTCTCTATAGAAGAATTTTGGAACTATTTTGTTTATATAGCTGAAGAATTTTGGAATTATTTTGTTTATATAGCTGAAGAATTTTGGAACTATTTTGTCTATATAACTGAAGAATTTTGGAACTATTTTGTCTCTATAGCTGAAGAATTTTGGAACTATTTTGTCTCTATAGCTGAAGAATTTTGGAACTATTTTGTCTATATAACTGAAGAATTTTGTTTATATAGAACTTTGGAACTTTTTGTTTATATAGCTGTCTATATTGAAGAATTTTGTCTATATAACTTTTTTTTGGAACTATTTTTCTATATAACTGTTTCTATATTTTGTCTATAAACTGAAGAATTTTGGAACTATTTTGTCTCTATAACTGAAGAATTTTGGAACTATTTTGTCTATATAGCTGAAGAATTTTGGAACTATTTTGTCTATATAACTGAAGAATTTTGAAAATATTTTGTCTATATAACTGAAGAATTTTGGAACTAATTTGTCTATACAGCTGAAGAAGTCTTTGCCAGTATCACTTGAGCCTACCTTCCTTAGACAAGAATATTTCTGTTATCTCTTCTATTAATACTGTCGGTTTCCTGACTATATTTTCACTTCTTGTATTCATGCCAGTAGTAATAAGGGATCAAAATTTTGATAACAAATCTCAGCAATATACCAGGACCTTCCTCAGTATTTTATCAGAGCTATCATAACCCCAAATTTCCTTCTGATCTTGAATTCCTTGAGCCTTTTTCTCTTAGTCTTTTCAGGACTGTTCCTAGTGCTTCGATAACAACTGATACGACTGTTAGCTACATACTCCACAATTTCTTCAGCACCTTTGCTAAGGTTGAGATATTTATCTAGGTTTATGTGTTTCTTTAGATTTAATAATTGGTTTGCCAATATAGCAACATCCACTATTCCTTTGTTTCATCACAGCCTGATATGGTCTTCCTACATGGATTGGGTGATCCGTTTGCATCTCATCATCCCAGTGGATTTTGCGTGTTTCATTCAGTTGGACACATTCTGCTTTGTCAATATATCACTAATCTTTAATGGTCAAAATGTAGTTGCTTGCATAGTTTCCAGTGTGTCACCTTTCCCACCCAATCATACTTACTCTTGTATTCTTTGTAGGTTTACTTGCTAAATTTGCTGATTATTTACTCAGTAAACATCATACTTAATTCTGAATAAGTATTTATTTAAATATAGGCTAAGTGTAAAAAAATGAAATTAATAAAATTTAATCTGAAATGGTTTTCATTTAATATTGCAAATCCTAACCATAAGCCAACCCCAAGTTAACCTAAGCCCTAACACAAAGCTAACTTCCATGGAAGCAACTAAAAGTACTCTCTCTATCTCTCTCTCTCTCTCTCTCTCTGACTCTCAATGTAAATTTTAATATCTGCAAAACAAAATTGCTCTCATTTTATCACCCTAGAGAACTTTTTCTGCCTGCCATCAGCATGGCTGATGCTAAACTACTGGAGAATGTCTCACTGCAACTTCTTGTCCTCATGTTTTCAATTGACTGGAACTAGAACAACTACATCGAATCAATAACTGCATCTACTGCAAGGAAAGTTCGATCACTATGTTGTGCCAGAAGTTTTTTGTCATCATTCTCATTTATAAATCTACCATTCACCTGTGCATTGAATACTGTTGCCATATCTGGTCTGGTTCTTCTGCTATTCATCTCAAGGTTCTTGGCAAAATCCAAAGAAGGATCTTATTAAAACACTTTAATGCAGACTGGTAGCATTTTCATAATAGTATGGAGTAATAAAGTATTACTAATTGATTTCTTTTGGTACATTTGCTCTAAAAGACTTGTGTACAACATTTGGTTCATGCGTTTTGTTCAAATTCCCCAAATTTTGGATATTATCTTGTCTATCAATGTAATTAGTAACCGGTTTATGTTCTTTATAATTTAATGATGACCTGAAGGTGATGTTATGTGATTGTTACGAAGTTAATTGATTGGACTATAAAAAAGTTAATAATTATGTATATTATTTGGAATCTGTCTACCCAGTGTCGGAATCAAAAGATTTAACAACGACAACAACACATCTTTTAAATGAAACATTAAAGGGGTTATGTTCTGGAGGAAAAGTCGAAGCAGAACATCAGTTGAAATAACATTTATACATTCTTTTCAGAGATATACAATGACAATAAAATGTTCAATTTTCCATGCAATGAAGTTTGTTTTATAAAGTAATTAAGTGTTCTTACAGCAGTGTGAAATGTGTGAAGAGAATTACTTTATCATGGTTAGCTTAATGAGTCTGTGAGTTTGTAAACAAAGGCTTAGTTGATGGTGGCTGCTGGTGAATCATTTCTATTGTGTGCATGGACATGGCCTTAGTTGGTGGCTGCTGTTGTTGTTTCTTCCATTGTGCCCATATGTGTGGGTGCGTGCATGTTTATAGACATGTAGATCAAATTGGGATGAACCTTAAGAAGCAATAGGCTTCTATTTTTATATCCATAAGGGGATTTTAAACATAATTTCATATAGAGGTGTGAACTTTTTGAATACAAGGTTTTCATTGGTTAGAAAAGAATTTCACACTGGCTTGTGAGTGAAGTTCTCTGTTCAAGAGAAAGGAAATCAGGCTCTATGAATGTGTGTGAGGATAGGATGCAAGTTTGAACAGCTGACTTTCTGACTAGACAGTTTGCATGTTTGTTGAGAGACTGTATAGACAAATGTATGTTTGTAATGGTGGCAGTGAGACGAATGATTTTGACACTGATTAAATCAGTTGATATTATTCCTTACATAGGAGTTCATAGGATGAAATAATCTGTCTTTATTGAGAGTCAATTTCAATTGGTCAAAAAAGGTATTTTCTGTTAAACTATAGCAACTGATCTGGATGCTGTCAGGCGGGTCCTTTGAAATCTGAATTAGAAGATTTTTGTTCAAAATAAGCTTTTTTTTTATTGGCTCTAAAATAATTGTCTATTAGATTTTAATTTATGCTGAGCCATATTTGATGAATTTGCTTCATGTTATTACAACATATTCAAAAGTTATTTATGTGTGAAATTGGGCTTCAGGTGATCTAAAACGATGCTTGACTTGGTAATATTCAGAATTCTACTCAATGACAATACATCTGAAAATGCCAGAACTTCAAGGGTCTATCCTCTATCACAGTAACTTTTGGTTTCTCTGCTGAATGTTGATGTTTATTTTAATCAGATTTACCTAAAACAAGGTAGCAAAACCACTAAGACACAAGGGGTTACTGAGTGTGAAAAAATTAAAAAGCAGAAACATTATTAAGGAGCAAGACTGATAGAAGAGTAATCAAGAGGACAGAATATAATGATTGACACTGCATTTAAATTTTTGACGATGAAAGTTTGGCTGGAAAACATGGAAGTGGAAGAGAGTTCCACAAGTGAGAAGTGCAAGAAAAGAAACTGTTAGCATAGAATTATGGTTCACTCAGCATAGTTGCAGTATAAGCCACAGGCTTTGTGGGTGTTGAACTAACACAAACGTAACTGAGCAGGCATTAGCAACTGGGATTGGCAAGACAACCTAGGCAGACTCGAATATGAGTGGACAGCCATTATAGCAACTTTCTCAGATTTGGTGGCTGAATACTTTGAATTTATGCTGAGCTATATTTGATATGTTTGCTTCAAATTATTACAAATTTATGCAAGACAAACACAGGGGAAAAGAAAACTTGAAAGATTTGACACCTCAATCTTTTCAAAAGTACACAACAAAATTATTTTTCAGACTTGTTAGTTGATTAATACTCTTTTGTCAGAACAAACAATGGAATTTTGATACAGTTCTTTGGTTAGGTCGGTACAGATAGAAAAAGAATTGCAATGACGTTTATATTATTCTTTATTTTATTGCACTTCTTCTAATACTCTTTTCACTTCAGTGTCTCTTTTATCACACCTGTCTTCAACTGCTACACTTTGCTGCCAAAACTTTCTAGATTCTTGGATTCATATCATTGCGTTTTGTGTTGCACTTGCAGACACCTTGGGGTTTGGCGATAGAATCAAGTTTATTGTATACTTCTGGGAATTCAGTTGATAAAAAGTCATTGAAGACAAGAGAAATTATCTTGGCTAAATCTGTCAAAATCTTTTTGGTCATTTCACCCAAAGCAAGGTGATAAAACCACTAAGATGCAAAGGGGTTAATGAGTGGGGAAGGATCTGAGAAAAAGAAAACATTATCAAAGAGAAAAGACAATAAAAAAGGACAATATATAAGGACACCAAAGATGATGCCTGACAAACTTAAGTAGCTGTCCAAACTTTGTCTCTTTCTGAGGTGTGATGCTGTGAAGCATTTTGGTTTAGTCTTGGTAAACTAGGCATAAAGCACAGTTAGTTATTGTTTAGATAATGGTCTGCCTTTTGTTTAGGTATTCTTGTTTTGTTTCAATTTTCTTTTTTCTTATCCTGGCTTTCTTTGTTTCAATTGCATTTGTTGTTAGTATTTTCTTTTTAATGAGCATTGCCTTGATAAAGTTGCTCAGAGGTTGAAACATGTCAGCTAAGAATAGTTTTTCCTCTTGTCTCTTTTTATTCAATTTGTTCCTTTACAAATATACTCTATCTGAATATATATATATATATATATATATATATATATATATATATATATATATATATACATACATATATATATATATATATATAAAGTGAATATTGAAGCTTCATGCTTAACACAATGACCTGACAATTGTTATTAAGAATGATACAGACTTCAATGTCCACTTTTGTATTTATGTATGGTCTATCTTCGATATTGAGCACTTTAACTCCAAAATATAACATACCATAAAACTATATTTAATCATATATATATATATATATATATATATATATATATATATATATATATATAAAGGAAAACTGGAAAAAAAATGTTTGTTTTTGTCAACAAATTTCATCTAACAACGTTTTCAAGACAAAAATGAAATCAAAATATTTTTGTTCTTATAGTTACATTACAAAATCCAAATTAAAAACAAGACAGACGCTTCTGCATAAGCCTCTTTCTGCTTAATGTAAATTTCCTTTATACGAAGAGTTCTTTTTCTTCCCATGTTGACAATATAGTTAAATTCCCAAATCATTTCTGTGGAAAAGACAATTTTTTAAATTTGGATTTTTTAATGTAACTATAAGAACAAAAACATTTCAATTTCATTTTGTCTTGAAAAAAGTCGGAAGACAAACGTGTTGGCAAAAAAAATTCAGATTTTTTTCCCAATTGTCGTCTTATACCAATATGTCTTGTCCACAGAACTGATCTGTAAATTTATATATATATATATATATATATATATACACACACACACACACATATATATATATATATATATATATATATATATGTGTGTGTGTGTGTGTGTGTGTGTGTGTATATATATATATATATAGAGAGAAAGGAAAGGAAAAGATCATTAAGAGATTAAAGGAATCAATAACAGTATGTTTATTATGTCCATGTATAGAGATATAGTGATCTGTAGCCATATAGGGATATAGTGCTCAGTAGCCATAATGAGATATAGTGATCAGTAGCTATAATGAGATATAGTGATCAGTAGCCATAATGAGATATAGTGATCAGTAGCTATAATGAGATATAGTGATCAGTAGTGGTATGCTAAACATTCTTCCCTCCTAATATGTCACTAGTTTCCTTTGCATTCTTGAAGTTTTAATTGTTGAAAAGGTGAAAGTAAATCCTTAAAGAGAAATCATAACTTAATTTCTCATTCTCATCTTTTGCCAATCGACATGAAATCCTTATCATCTCTTATATAACCTTAATAAAAACAAATTGACTGGTCAGGCTTGTCACTTTTGTTTTGCACTGGGCACCACACGAACACCAATGTTCTTTTCAAGCAAATGCACCATGGGTTGATATTTGCACTTTTATATGCACTGCACATATTCACTTTAATCCATTTCCGGTGCATAAGTTGATTCTGATATAAGGGAGTCTCTGTTAAAAAAAATGTGTTTCTTTATCGTACAAAAAATGGCAAAAGAAGTTTGGTAAGCAAAGATCAATGTGTGTTGTCAACAACTTTGGTGCTTGTTTTTATGCTTGAAGTCAATGACATCAATCAAATGTTTCACTTCACATAGATTCTTTGAAAAATTGTCTTCAAATTGTGACATCCTGTTGAAAGTTTTCACTCTGATCTATGAATGATAAAATTCTTGCAGCTTCTTTTGAAAACTCTTCATAAATCTAATTGAATTGTGACCATCTGAATGGTGTCTTTTTTGGATTTACTAGGAATATGAAATTTTATGCCACTAAATAAAGGAATAATTTTTAGTCAGATGGATTCAATGGGTAAATAGCGTTTGTGTAATAAAACATTAAATGATAAGATTTTTTTTTAAATATTGAGGGGTGATTATATAATAAAAATGTCTGTACATGTATTCATAAGATTATAATACTCAGAAAAGAAAGCCTCTAAACTCAAATGATATTTATCAGCAGCTTTTCAAAGAACATACGTAAATGTTTGGTTCCTAACTGGATCATGAAAACCACAAACTAATTCCATCTTTGATAACCTCTGGTGAGCTTAGAGCTTGGATTTGACCCAATTTGCACTACCATTTTAACATAATACAAAGCCAAAGAGTCACTCAAGGTAGAGGGTTACTGGATAAGGTCATTGAAAGTAGATGATATCTGATCTGAAAGAGGTTTAAGATTGGGAAGGAACTGTCTGAAGGGCTCTTCCTACTTACTAATGGAATACAATGGGAATCAAAATGATTCAACCCTGTATACATGGAATGGCAAGTATTAACTGGTGGAATTAAGGAATATAAATTGTCTGAACATTTGTGATATAGCAATAGAATAGTGAGAGGCTTGTGTCATTTCGTTTGTGGGAAAGGGTCAGTAGGGTAGAAAATAATTCATCAGTCATGTAGATGCTTTTGAATTCTTTGGTATGGTATGACTCTTTTAAAAATAAAGAATGGTATGAGGAATCAGATACATTCTGGAGAAGAATAAGGAATCATTTTCTCAGCAGCTTAAAGTGATGGATTGTATATATGACTTCCACTTGAGGATTGGGGATGACTTTAGTTCAAGTAGATATTAAAAGTAAAGAGCGTCATTAAGTGTAGAATCATGACAAAAGAAATTTCAGGATTTGGTTATAGGGAAATGTTACTAGCTTAGTTTTGTGGCTCTTTAATGTTACTAACCAGTTTTTCTCCCATTGAGCCTAAATCCAGGTCAACTGTTAGGCTCTGGCCATTTAGAATTTTGAAGGTACATCTATAAATTGTGGTATCATCAAATCTGAGTCCATTTTGGTCGAAATTTCTTCATTTGGTTAGATGAAATGGTATACTGTTTAATTTGATGACATTTGTTGATCCTGAAAGACCTGTAAGGTCAGACTCGTATAACCTTTGTTATCATGTGAAGTTTGTGGTTATTCATACAAAAACCTGGGTCACTTCCTGGGATTTTTGATTTGATCTTAATGCCCAAGCACACACACACACACACACACACACACACACACACACACACACACACCTGCACACACACTTCATCATATAGATAAATATATTATCAGCTATAGAAAATCCTAATTGGAAGCTTTATTTTGAGATTTACTTTCCTGTTCACTAAAACCGTAAAACCTTCTGGCTTATTTCAAAAGCACTTTGCCTTTAGACAAAGGTTTCTTTCCAATGTCAAAACTTGTAGAATGAAAACCAAAAATCCATAAAGTCTGAATGGCATAAATGTCAATATTATTTGCTTTAAGTCTTTACCAAAAAACTGGTGATCAATAGAATGAAGGCATTTTCGACCATAACATTGAGTGGCACCTGACAATCAAAGGAAATGGATGGCATTTTTGAAAGCTCTAAGAAAACAAAGGTTTTTAACAGATGGAATCAAAAGTGATTTATTTATATATGTACACAGCTTGTATAAATTATTATAAATTGTTTTTACAATAATGTTCCCCTGTACAAGGCCCAAGAGCCACTCGAGGTAGATGGGTAAAGATTAAGAGTTACAGTTTGGAAGGATATGTGAGGAAGATTACTCTTAACTCTAAACTGGAAAGGTTAAAATTGTTGTGATTAAGGAAGCATCATCTTGGGAGTAAGTTCTACAAAGTATTGGGTTATTGGAAAAAGTTGATAAATTGAACTTAATCCAACCAATGGAATAAGAAGGGAGTAAGGGTAGTTTACTACAATCGGTATAGCATGTCGGGTTTTTGCTGTGAAAGTTAGAACTGGTAGAACTAAATATATTTCCTCTGAACACTTTCCATGTAAATAACGACAGAGAAATCAGAGTTTTACAACTTTGAGATGTATTACTAATTTGTATGTAGGTCTTTTGCTTATTCATTTTTATCTTTAATATGCATATCTTACAGAATTATCACAATTTTAATTTGCATAAGTTCAATAGCTTTTTATATTAATAATGTTATTATCAAAGTGGCAACAAAAGCAACAAGTTCTTAAATTCAATATTTTGTGTACATTTTGTATTTTTCAATATTAATTCATGTAAAATAAATATATACTTTATTTGTATATACAAATATATATATATATATGTGTGTGTGTGTGTGTGTGTGTGTGTGTGTGTACATTTCATTGAATAAGACAGACAAGGTGTTTTTATTTAGTTTTTTAATACAATTTCTCGAAACTAAGCCAATCACACAACCTAATTCTAATAAACTAATCAAAACTAAGCCACTTGCACTATCTAATGCCAATGAACTAACCAAAACTATGCAACTCACCCAATCTAATGCCAAAGGACTAATCAAATCTTAGCAGAATAACCAATTTAATGTCAATAAACTAATCAAAACTAAACCACTGACCCAATCTAACATTAATGAATTAATCAAAACTAAGCAACACACCCAATTCAATATCAATGATCTAATTAAAACTATACAACTCACCCAATTTAATGTCAATAAACTAATCAAAATGAAGCCACTCAGATAATCTAATGGCAATGATCTAATTGAAACTAAGCAACTCCCCAAATCTAATGTCAATGGACTAATCAAAACCAAGCAACTGACCCAATTTAATGACAATGAACTAATCAAAACTAAGCCACTCACACAATTTAATGTCAATGAAATAATTGAAACTAAGAAACTCACCAAATGTAATGTCAATGAACTAATCAAAACTATGCAAGTCACTCAATTTAATGTCAATGAACTAATCAAACTAAGACACTCACCCAATCTAATGCCAAAGGACTAAACGAAACTAAGCAACTCACTCAATTTAATTACAAGGAACTAATCAAACTAAGCCAATCAACCAATCTAATGCCAAAAGAATAATAAAAAATAAGCAACCCATCCAAGTTAATGCTAATGAACTAATCAAAACTAATCCACTGACACAATCTAATATCAATGAACCAATCGAAACTAAGGAACTCACCAAATTTGATGCCAATGAATTAATCAAAACTAAGATACTCACCTAATCTAATGCCAATGAACTAGTCAAAACTAGGCAATCACCCAATCTAATTCTAATGAACTAATCAAAATAAAGCCACTCACCCAATCTAATTCTAATGAACTAATCAAAATAAAGCCACTTACCCAATCTAATGCCAATGAACTAATCAAAACTAAGCCACTCACCCAATCTAATGCCAATGATCTAAGCAAATCTAAGCAATTCATTAAATCTTAAGTGACACAATCTTAAGCTAAGGATCTCCCAAAACCCTTAGCCAATTAACTTATGAAAGTCAAGAAATTCATCAACTCCTAAATAACACTTGCAATCTTAAGTCAACCAACTCACGTGATCCTAGGCCAAGTAACTCACCCAATCCAAGTCAAATTTAATTCCTCTAATCCAAATCAAGTCAATCAACTCATTCATCAAAGCCTAGAAATTCATTAAATCCAAAGTAATTCACCCAATCCTAATGCAAACAATTCTTCAATGCCTAGCAATACCCCAAAGCACAATATCCAATACTATGCTAAGCATATAACCCAGCTATGAGCCAACAAAGTAATTCTTCCCATCGTAAGAACCTCTCCTAATCCTAATCAAAAAAATTCATCAAAACCAATCAATTCACCACATACTATGCATATCACCCAATCCTAAGTTAAGCATATCACCTACTCCAATGCTAATCACCTTATCAAAATACAAGCAATTCTTCCAATTCTAAGACACTCACCCAATCCAAAGACAGCAAACTGAATACAATTCATCAAATCTTAAGCAACGCACACAATTCAAAGCTAACCAACCCTGCCAAATCATCAAAAGCAAGTAACTTATTATATCCTAAGTCAAGCTACTCACTGAATTCAAACAACACATCACCTAAGCAATTCTTCAAAGAATGAAATCTTAAGCAACTTACCAAATTATAAAACAACTAACTTATCAAATTCTTAATTTAACAAATCTTTAAAGCTCAGCATTTCTTCATATTCTATATAATTTATGAAATCCTTAGTAATCATCTAAACTTCTGCTAAACATCTTATTAAATTCTACACAACTCAAAAGAAAAACATAAAGTAAAATTTTAATTATTTAAACCTGGAAAAGGCCTGCCACCATTCTTGCAATTTTGTCACTTATTGGAAAATAGATTTATATATTTTATTGCTGCTCATCACTAAGCTAGCCTCCATGAATGAATAATGAAATAATTAAAAGCTGACAGTAAAGAATTGCTTCCATTAATCAAGAAGACAGTTACCTCATCACAAATACCCAAGAGTTGCAAATGATAAAAATGGAATCAGATACAAATGGTCACCTGCTCATTAGTATTCTTGTTCGTTAATTAGTCACCTCATTAGTATGCCAGTCATTTGTTTTCTTACTAAGTTTCTTTGCAATTAAGACATCTTTCTTTGTGATTGCCTGTTATAATTATCTTGATTAATTTTTACCTTTACTAGTATTTCTCTCACTTGTTCTTATTCATGAAATCATTTATTGGATAACGTAATCAAATTTAATTATTATATATCGATATATCACTTGTTGGTTTGATTTAATCATTTGCAAAGACAATTTTAATTTGAGTCAATTAGCACAAAGTAATCGCAAACAAAGTGTAAATCAAGTAAAATGATCATTTTAATTAATCAATTATTTATGTCATTTAGATAAATACTTTCAATACTCAATTAAATACTTTCAATACTCAATTAAATACTTTCAATACTCAATTAAATACTTTCAATACTCAATTAAACTTATTACACTTAAGCAACATCTGCATCACCTTTGAGTAAAGAATTTAGTAATTTTCTTGGTGTGTTGCTGATCATAAAATAAAATAAAATTTTTCTTTTGATTTTCATCATTTATTCATGTTTTAATACAAACGAATGATAAAAAGAATAAATTAAAAATTAAATGTTAGTTATATACTTTCCGACTTCATTGATGTCTCAAAAGCAGTTTACCAAAAGTTGGATGGAAATGAGATGTATAAATGGTGAAAAGACATATTGAGATGAATTATTTATTACATACTGACAAATTATTCTCTTTCACATTGCTTCATATATCTTTTTAGATTGCAAAACAGAAAGAAAATTGAAGAAAGGAAAAATGTCTAATCATTTTGATAGAATTTACTAAACCCTGAATAATACCATAGCAGACAAAACCCAAAGAATCTAATTCAGAGCAAGCCAGAAATCTACAAATTGCAACATTAGGAATAACTCTGATAAGAGATAGAAAAACGTCAACGTTGATCATAGACCAGACTGAGATAAAAGATGTCAGAGATGCAATTAAATGGCAAAAATTGAGGTTAGTGAGATATATAGTAAGAAGAAAAGATATCAAATAAATAATAGTTGATAGAAAATTTAAAGATGAAATAGAAGGAATTTTTTTATTAGTAATAGTAATACTAACACTAGCCACTTCCTTATAAGGAAACATTTGGTACTCATTGATTGAACAGCCAGTTTCACTGTTAGGTTGGTATTTTTAAAATCTTTCACGTAAAACATTATTTTATCTCTAAGTTAAATGTGATATCCATTTTAATTGTAGCTGCTGTTGAAAATCCTCAAGTGTTGTTATTTCTGTCATTTCGCATAGGTCTTTTTAATTCTGTAACGCCAGTCTACAAGATTCAAAGAAATATTGTCCTTGCTGAGATTTACTGCTTTCATTCACTTAAAGCCATTTTTTACCATTAATTGGAGAAAGTGTTTGTATAAAGCTGATAGTTTAGATATTTTGGAACAGATTTTGTGTCATGCATGGCATCTATATGAAAGTATTGATCTGATGAGGCTATTTAAGAATATGACTCAAGTTTTCAGAATAATGTTTTGGTTTTGTAGCAATTTGTGGTGTTGAGAGAAACTACTTCCATCACAGCCTATTCTATGTTCAATTTCATTATCATCTTCTATACTAAATTTATTACAACTGATCCATACACTCAGCTAGTTGAAGTGTTTGGTATTTACTAAATCTACATCTTGAATTTTTATAATGGATTCAGGTTACATGTCCTCATTGCTTTCATTCCAATTCCACATCATAGTTTCAATTTTGTAAAGTCTTTAGTCATGTTCGGTTCTATAATCTTGACAAGTTCCTTTAGATTCTTTTTCTTTCTGTTAAGGGGTCCACCCCTTTTTATACAAGTGGACTCACCCAGTGTGTACTTGTACTGCTGCCGGTGAATACCCGGGAGTGATACAGTGAGAGAGTGAGAGTGTGAGGTAACCGCTTTGTAGGAGTCACAGTTGCGAGCACGTAGACTCAGAAGGAAGTCATATTTCGATACTGAATTTCCCAGTCTGTATATATATTATTATGGCTACTAACCGCATTTCTGGATCTACTAACTGTATTACCAATTGTATTATTACGTCAATGCATTTATTTGCTATATTTCATTCCTGCGTTTGTCATTCATTTGAAACCAGATTTCATATCGGAATCCACAACACTTTCCATCAAATTTGTTATTAAATATCCAACATTGTAATAACAGAAGATCTACCAAGAATGGTGAAATCCTGTAAGAATCTGGCAGCAAATTTACTGTGGATGAACTAATGAATGAAGCACTTTCTAGACATTTTCATCTTAGTAAATTGTTTTCTCTTTTAATTAGAATAGCATTTTTAAATCAAAATTGTGGTGAGTCTTGTTATGGGGAGCAACTAATAGATTTAATGTGTTGTTTTATAAAAGATCTCTTTTATGTTCATGTAATATTTTATTTAAATTCCTTGAGGTTTCTCCAATGTATTCTTTCTAGCAATCTTTGCAGGTGATAAAGTAAAGTCCTCCTTCAAGTTTTGGTTTGTTGTTTTGTTTTGTATTGATTAAGTCTTATTGTTTTAAATGTAACATCTGCCATGTCATGCACATTGTAGCAAACCACATACATTCCCTTTATATTCCATTGGTGAAATGTAAGTTCCAGTTGATCACCTTCTTTCCACAAACTGCTGCTTTGTGGAACCAACTCACAAGAGGATACTTCACTGATCACTACAATATTAACTTGTTCAGGACTAGAGTTAACCATCATCTCCCTCACCCACACCTATAAACTGTGCCTCTTACTCTGTAGCCCTATACCCTGAGTGGCTCTTGGGCCTTGTACAGGGTGAACATCACTGTAAAAAAAAAAGAAGATAACTGGCAATTTTTTAACATGTGTTTTTTTGTCTAATATTTACAAAATATCTTTCTGGTGGTGAGTGTTTATATATGCATGTAAAAAAATTGAATGTTTATGAGTGTTTATCACAGGATTAACAGTTGGCAATAGGGAAAAATTTTACATTTGAATATTTAACGTATGTAATAAACTTTTATAAATATATGTTCTGTCAATAATACAATATTCTTGTCTGACCCTGATGAGCGATAACACTGCAAAACTTTTAGTTGTTCATAAATAAATGGAGTGAATGTTTTATTTATTAGTAATAGTGAAGATGATGAGAGAAAGTGGAAAATTTTCTTAAGAGCACATTTCACCGGAGAAGCATATGCTCACCTTGGCATCATCAGGCTAAAATAAAAGAAAAACAAAATTGTGTGTGGAAAATGCATTAGGATTTTTGAGGATAAGTGGGTATCATAAATCAAATTAATTACTCTGGCTTATCATCTTCTAATGTTTAGATCTTGAGGGCGTCTGTCTGTCTGTGTGTTTTATAGAAGTTTGGTATTGTAGGATTTTAAATCAGGTTTTATTTACATACTCGACTCTCCTGTTGATTCAGTGTATAAGGGTCAAGCAGATCAGTTCCTAGGAACCAAGACGCCAACAGGAGCACATGAGATTTGATTAAAGTGGTGAAGGTTTTGTGCAGAACCATCCGCACTTTTTGAAGGGCCAAATACAGAGACCTGGTGCACTACATGCCACAAGGTCCCCAAACGAACATCCACAGGTTTTGAATTCAGAGTTGTACTTCTCTGAGACCAGTTACCCTCCAAGGCTATAAAACCCAATCTGTCCTGCTATTTACCCATAGCTGGAGGGAGAAGAAGAGGATTCATACCTTTCCCAAGGGTATTAGCACATAAGTGAATGTAATGGATTCAACTGGAATTCAAACTTATCTCTTCACTTTCTCAGTCCAATCCACTGTCCATTTCTCCACTATGCCTTTTTTACATATATATATATATATATATATATATATATAATTTTTTTTGCACACACACACATATATATATATATATATATATATATATATATATATATATATATATATATATACATTATTTCTTTTTGTCCTTTGTAACTTTTAATAAATTTTTTCTTTTATCATTTCCCCTAAGTTTTGTTCTGACATTCACATTTACTCAAGCTCACTAGGCATGTCATGCAGTGTTTTTTCTCTGTTCCACTTTTTTTTTTCATCAGTATCACTCCAAGCAAGGCAGTACAGCCACAAGCATGCAATGAGTTATAGGGTGTGGAGGAATTAGGAACAGAAACATTAGTAATGAGGGGAAGAGAAAAGAGCAACTGGTAGATAGCAATTGACATTGCATTTAAATTTTTGCTGGGAAGCAAGAAGTTTGAGAAAAGAAATTGTCTGCATAGAAGTTACAGCTGCATCCACCTAACTCAACTGCAAATTGGTGAGATCTTGACACTAGTATTGAACTTTAATTCATAAAGTCTAGATACCATAACGCAGAGTTCATCCGAACAATTACCATGAAAGTATTTAGAAAAAAGACACAAAGAGGTGGTGGGTAAGTGACTGAAGCTGAGCTACCAGACCAGCTTTGGATCTTAGCAAGGAGCTCAATGTAAATAGGAGGGGCACTGGACCATATATGGCAGCAATATTCTAAGCATGGATAAATGGTAGACTTATAGATATGCAAGATAGAAAAATTGTCTCATCCAAAAGAGTGAACTGACTTTCTTAGCAGATGATCAAGCAATGGATTTAATATAGTCTTTCCACTTCATGTCAGCTGAGAACATTAGCCTGAGAACGCACAATGAGTCACTCTCGTGGAGGATAGCATCAGCCATGCTGATGGAATATAGAAAGGAGTCTCAGATGATTAATGGAGAAAAGTTTAGTTTAAAATGTGACTTTTCAGCTTGTGGAGAAGACCTGAATGCCAGACATTTTTATCTAGAATATGATAAACTCTTTCCACAATTATCATTAAATACATCAGCAGTTGACCTGGAAAAATCAAAAGCCATATTGCTTGTCTGAAAAAAGACCCTGCGATGAATGATGATGAACCAACTCGGCATCGGTTAGGGCCTCTAGGAGTTTCCCAAAAAGAGGTAGAAGGCTAATAGGCTGATAGTTGGATGAATTGGACAGTTCACCAGAGTTCTTAAAAACTGGGACAGTAGATGATGACTTCCAGTAGGCAGGAATGCAAGAGGCAACGAGACATTTATTATACAGTTTCGAGAGAACAGGAGCCAGTTCAGGACCACACTACTTAATGGCGATTACAGAGATACTATCGGATCCACCCCCACACATATATATATATATATATATATATATATATATATATATATATATATATATATATATATATATATAATCCTCACTACTACCAAAGAAAAATATGGAAGAGTGTTGGAGAAACTACATTAAAATTAATCAAATTTTGCTTGTCTGTCATATTCATTCAAGTATATATATATATATATATATATATATATATATATATATATATATAAAAGAAATATAGTCTTATGGTGTGCTATATTTATGGGATAAAGTGCTCAATATCAGAGATAGTGTGTGTAGATATAAAAGTGAACATTGCAGTCAACACTTAGAGGCAACAGGGTGTTTCATGTTAGATGCAATCGTCAGGCCATGAGTGTTGATGTTTTTTCTCAGCTATTTATATATACGGGTCAATGGTGCATTGTGGGTAATCTATTTTGGTGGTTATTTTGCTGGAAGTCGTTTATTTGTTTATTTATTTATTTGGGTTAAATTATTTTGCTTGTTTTTATTTATTTCTATTTTTTATTTTTATTTTTATTTCTTATCTTATATATTTATTTATTTATTTTTATTTTAATCGGTGTTTTATTAATGTAGTAAAAATTTGTTTCTATCACTTATTTAATAGTTTTGTTTTGGTTTGGGAAGATAATTAAAGCTATTTATTCAATTTTGGGGTTGATTGTTGTAGTTTATTCTAAATATTTTTGGCAGGAACAGTTTTTAATTTGTTTATCACTTCATTTATTTATTTGGATTGATAATCTTTACTTGTTTTTTCTAATGGTTAATTTACCAGGATTGGTTTGTTTGTTTATATATATATTTATTTGGATTAATTTAGATTAATTTATTTTACTTGATTTTTATTATTTATTTATTATACTGTATATTTTATTTACTCTTTTTGGTTTTCAATTTTTAGTAATGTAGTATTTTTTTATCATTATATAACAGTTATGGCTATGGTTTTTGTCTGATTTTTGGTTTGATTTTTATAGTCTAACTAATATTTAGGTCATAATGGTTTGTTAATTTGTTTATTATTTACTTTATTTATTTAAGTTCATTGATTTTGTTTTTTATTTTTTATTTATTCTATTTCATCTATTCTAATGGGTGTGATTTCGTAATTTGTTTGGGTTATTTTATTTTACTTATTTTATTGTCATTTATTTATTTTTTCAGTTTTACATTTTTAAGTAACGTAGTAAAAATTCGTTTTCCTGTCTGCATTTTGAGATGAGCTCAGATCTTTTATTTAATAATTTATTTTGGTCTGAGAAGGTAATTATAGATATTTTTTCCTCCAAGCAAAGTTTGCAAGTTTTGGATTGGTTGTTGTAAGCTGATGATCTTTTCCTTATTTCCAAGTTATTTTTGGTGTAATATGTGCTTTGTTTTTTATTTCCCAGATATATTTAGAAAGCATTGTGCTGTTTGTGTATTTACTATTTGTGAAAGATGTTTTGTGTGCATAATTTCTTTGTTTCGAGGGTCCTTCAGTTACCCCATATATATATATATATATATATATATATATATATATATATATTACAGCATGTTTTATTGAATAATTTTTAACAAAAATATTATATATATATGAGATGGCATTTCCATGGTTTCAGTTCTGGGTCCAACTTTTCGCAATTTCTATATGTCCAGTCTTGAAAATAATATATTTAACAATTTTAAAAAACCCTCCACCTGCCTAAGGTATGTTGATGATATCCTTATATTAGTCAAGAATATGGAAGAAATACATCAACTCCAAAAACAAATCCAAATTCTGTCTTTAAATTTGCATACAAACTTAATAATAGCAATAAAATTCCTTTTCTAGATATATTGATAAACACCAATAATAATAAATTCACCACATATAAAAAAAACTACCAGCATAAATTTGTGCACCCTTAACTATAAGAGTAAATATACAAATTACTATAAAATAGTGATTATAAAAAACTTATAAACAGTGCAAAAATTAATTCATTCACAAAGTAGTTTTTCTGCAGTAAACTAAAAATATAAAACAAAATCTTATTAATAATAACTTCCTTAATTATATTGTTGCTGAACAAATAAGATGTTCTATTAGAAATTTTAATTCTAAGTAAATAGAATATAATACTTCAAATAACCCCAAACATATTAATCTTTTATATCACAATCAAATACATTCTAATTATAAACAAGACAAAAACATCCTAAAAAATGAATAAATACTAATATTTCCACCAGAGACCCTAGTAAAAGATAAAATTAATTATATACAACATTAAATCTAGTATATCTAATTCAGTCATCCATAATGACTCTTCTCTACCAACTAACATATTGCAGAAAACCAATATTGTATATAAATTTAAATGTCCTCTGGGAGATTGTATCTCCAACAGAAAAAATAATATTTATGTTGGCCGCACTATGACCACATTATTGGCAACTGAGTTTTCATTTGAATGACATGTCCAACATTTCTAAACATTTACAAGAGCATACCTTTCCACATTCACAATTTAGAAAAATTCTTGTTGAAAATACATCTATACTTTTTCATGAATATAATAAACATAAGCTAAAAATTCTGTCCTTTGTTGAGTATTGAGCATCTTTTTTTTTTTGTCATCTAAGCATTGACCCCTTTAATTTACTGAGTAAGTAGGAGTTTGCCATTTGGTCTTTCTTTCTTTCTTTATTTCTTTCCTTATTCAGCATTTTTCTTGTCTAAGGTATTAGGTTGTCTGTCATATTGTCTGGTGGTCACAGCAACATTGTTAGGCTTTTTAGTACTATATACAAACATATATATATATATATATATATGAAAGAAAAATACAGAAAAATCAAAATTCTGAATATGCATTATTAATGTTAAAATAAAGTCGACGTCGGACGTTTCGGTCTATTTAAGACCATCTTCATGGACATTTTCATTTAAACATAATTAACATTATAACTTATAACAATTTAACACAAAAGACGATGGACATAAGAGCCCAACTAGTTCAAACAGATAACTGAAATTTTATACAGATCAGCGTTCTGTTTAAATATGATCACGTAGTCGTCTCGTGGGCGATGTTGTTAAGACGTATTCGAAGATGATTTCCAAAAATTAAAATATCAAAAAGTCGATTGAAAAATTTTTTATAAAAAATTAAAGAAATCTCTTCCGTTGATGTTGGAATACGTGGTGAAACAATTGGTTCTTATATCTTCAACAAGCTTGAAAGTCCTTCCCGTTACAATGCAAATCCAAAAATGATTTCAAAAACGATGCAAACAGTTCTAAAAACAGTTCGATAAAAATTCCATTCCTTACTTGATCTATTATTCTCATCCAAGCTTGAAATCTTCCACGTTATAAATTAAATTCAGGTGTATTTTTCTTTCATACTGTCGGATTTATATCCATATATTTGCTTACATATATATATATATATATATATATAGTGTGTAGATTTATAATTTTGTGCATGCACATTCTTTGTTTTTAATTTTGTGGACTGTATAGTATAGTAGGGTCAGTTGGGCACCAGCTGTGAGAAAAAGAGCACCATGATGCAATTCACTCTGCCAGAAAATTGGAAACGGCATGCTGTACTGGTTGGTATTCACATAGGAAGCTCCAATATGAACATTTCATAGCATTTCAGTTCCAATCTGAGGACAGTACAGAAGATTCGGAAAGAGTTGGATGAGTCTAAAGGTGATTACGAAGGTGTTTGGAGTGATGACTAGTGATGGTGACATTATGCCTCCGTTCATCTTTGCTCAGGGCTTCATACTCAATGCTGACGCCTACATGAAGTGCCTTGAGGAGATAATGCTGCCCTTAGTCATGAAGGTGGATGCTGAAGGACCCTATGTCTAGCAACAGGATTCCACACCATGCCACACAAGCAGGAGAACCTAGTTATGGCTGTTAGATAATTTATGACACCATATCACCCCTTACATCTGGCCACCTAACTCCCCAGACTGCAACCTCCTTGATTATTATGTGTGGTGCACAGTTAAGTAAAATACCGACAAAACTCCTTGTAACACTAAAAATAAACTGACGGCAAGGATTATGGCAGCATTCACCAACTTAAACAAGGAGACCATCCAGAAGAGTTGCAGGAGATTCCAAAGTCATCTGGAGGCCGTTGTTGAAGCCAATGGCGATTTTATTGAATAAATCTATGTAGTATTTCAAGATATTTTTGTGTAATTTTCGTAAATATATCTGTTATAATGAGATGTCAGTGTTATTTTTATTTTTTGTATAATTTAGATGACATTTTATTGAAAGAACCCTATATATATATATATATATATATATATATATATATATATATATATATATATGTATATGTGTATATGGGGGTCCATATATATTTTTAACGTGTGTTAACTAGTGTTGAGTATAGGGTGACAACATCATACTATGCATCGCTGTTTTGGCTTTGAAGCATGTATTTAAATAGGATGATTGCTTACTAAGTTCATTTCTACAATTTTTTATCTCCTTCAAAGATATATATATATATATATATATATATATATATATATATATATATATATGTGTGTGTGTTCCTCTGTGTGTGTGTGTGTATCTGTGTGTGTACCTGTGTGTGTGTGTGTGTCTGTGTTACTTAAATTGAAAACTGAATTTTATTTCCTCTCAGTGCATTATAGTTAAGGCTCCTCACTAGATAAAAGCTGAAGTGTCAGCCTACTGGCCTTCTGTTTAATACACTAATCACTGAGCTATAACCTAGACCCTGATTAGTAAATTTCTTTGTTAGTCATCTTGGCTGCTCGTCTACATAATGTTGATGACTCATAGCAAAGGACAGATTAAATTGCTCTCTGGAAATTCATTATATTTTCTATTTTTCTATATTTCCAAAATGGAATGAAAGAAAAAAAAGTACATTGCCTTGATTGGTCACATGCCATATTCACGAGCAATTCAGTAATTTTGTATTCTATAATTGTACAGGCAGATAGTTCCACTAATTCTGTATTTGTTTCATTACCAAAATCTAATAACAATGAGTGCAGTGATTGGATAGCCAATGGATAAGTAGAATGGATTTTCAGAAGCCACAAGAACAAGCGTTTGATTTCATATTATCTCTGAGAGGGGCATTCTTGCTGCAATTTGCTATAATTTACTTGATAAAAGAAAAAGAAATCTCTTAATTCTAGCTTCATAGATTTAGCCCAATGATTAAGGTAAAGGGATTCTGGTTTTGTATTTGATGGCCAAAGCATTGTTAATGTTTCATCTAAGGAAAAAAATGACATAAAAGATCATAGTTTATAAAATCTTTTGATGCAGTTTCATGCCAACTCTTAGGTACCTAATAGAAGTGGGGTTCTTAATAACTGAGAGTTGGAATTTTCCTCAATATGCAATAAATAGGGCGTCTTAACCCTTTGAGCCTTGACCACCGCTTTACCAGTGGTAGAGAAAAATGACTTAATGCCTAACCACCAGTTGAACAGTGGGTAAACACTTGTAAACACTTGTAAACACTTTTATATCAACTGTGAAACATTATATACCATATATTTGTGAATTTTGACCCAGCAGCTTAGACAGAAGGGTTAAAATTTGTTCAAGAATGCAGGGTTCACTATTGGTTACACAGATAAATATACATTTGAGGAAGGTCACAATGGGCAAAACATTGTAATAAAAACAACAAAGATGAGGACATTAGTATCTGTCTATATTTCTGAGATGAGATATTATGTACATTATTTGGACTATTGTCCTGTCTGTCGCCATATTTATTACATTGCACGCTTCAGCCTTCTTCAGTGTGAGTTGAACTGAACCCTTTATTTCGCTCACTGGGGTAGACTGTTCTAGTTCCATGTGCCATATTTAATGGATGTCAGTTATCAGTTATCTGACTGTTAATTTCCTTCTTCAAGTTCTCCACTGCCTTAACCAGGTATTGAACTCACACTCTTTGGGTCCTGTCACTGGATCTAACTAACACCTTTATCCCCTGTGCCATGTGTCCTTAAGGACATCTGTATATGAATTTCTGGGTATTATGAACATAATGTCATCATCAACCATTTTTCACCAGTACACATATTGCAATTTTTGCTGTTTTCATTTCATGTTTTTACCAGAGCTCATATTGCAATTTTTGTTGTTATTATCACTTTTCTCTGGCACTCCTTATTACTGGTTCCCATATTGTATTCATTTCTATGCTTGGTCAGCTCAGGAGATTTTTGTGGCCTAGCATATGTGCTGATTCCTTAAGTTTACGAATTTTCCAATGGTGTTCTTTGTCTATGATCTTAAGGTAAGGCTTCAAGAACACCAGAAAGCTGTAAGATGAGGGGAAGTGGAAAAATTAGGCATGGCTGACCACATATGGAGAGAGAAAGGAGATCACCGCCATAGACGATAAAGGCATTAGTTAGATCCAGTGACAGGACCCAAAGACTGTGAGTTCAATACCACGCTAAGGCAGTGGAGAACTTTCAGAGGGAAATTAACAGGGTTCACTTTGACATTCCAACCACCTGAAGAAGGACTGAGCGTACAATGGTCGAAACATTGTAATAAATATGGTGACAAAGATGAGGACAGTAGTCGGAATAATGTAAATAATGAGGACATTAGTCTGAATATAGTGTAAATAAGGATAGAAGGAATTGCCAATAAGTCTGAATTCAGATATTAGTAAATCTTATTGATTTTGTTTGTAGCAAGTTCTACCAAAATTTTGCCTTCAAGTATGGGTTTGCATGAAGATTAATGATACATACATTTTTACTGACATTAATTATTTAGAGATTATGACTACAAAGAGTTGTGTTTTATAAAACAAAAATTTCTAAACACTGCTTACAACAAGACTGTGAAGTTTATATAGAATGATATATATAAGTAATAAACACAGGATTTTAATAATAATTAAATAAAGTAATTTCTATTATTGTTTCTAAGCGAAATATTATGCTTAGACTAAGGATACACTTTGGGAATTGCCTCTCTATTTTTCTTTCCTTCTCTTGATTTTTCCATATATTTCTTTATACTGGCAACAAACCATCTACATATGGATAGAAAATGAATTGGGGAACTGCACAAAAATAGAATAGGGCAAAAGATGTGTCTTCTTCAAAGATTTATTCAGCCTCTATAGGGAGGCTTACCCTAAGGAAACTGGAGACCCGACCAGGATTTATTATCAGTAGATGTAATCTTAACAACATAACAGATGATACTGTGTTGATGACAGACTAAAAACTACAGGACCTCCTAGACAAGGTTTTAGATTTTAGACAAAACACTCCATTCCCTTGACATATTTAAGGGATAACCGAGATGATTAAGGTCTTAGCCATAGTTAGATAATAGTCTGATTCAGAGAAGAGGTTAGCTGCAACCCACGTTCAGACTCATGCCATGAGGAACACAGATATTTATAGATAGTTGTTGACCACCTCACCTCACCTTATCTTAAAAGGTTATAATCTTGTAGAGTGTAAACCTTGTTGACTGTATGTGGCATGTTTATGTCATGTTATAATATTGTTGTTTTACATTGTTGCATTTAATAAAAATAGTAAACACATTTGGCACCCTTCTTTACATTTTCCTTTTTAATAATTTGTATTTATTCTTGCTTAGGTGCTCCTTAAGGTAGGAAACTGTTAAGATATAACAACCCAACAAGTCAGTAGAAGAAAGTGAAACAAAAAGGCCTAACCAGCAACTACAAGAAGACAGAAAGTATAGTTGTCACTAAGAGAAAAAGCATGAGATATGATTTACGAATTGGAGATATAAACATCAAGCATTTGCAGAAGTTCAGATATCTGGGAAGTGTTTTTATAGAGGATGGAAAAAATGACAAAACACACATTGGGTTGACAAAAGAAACATTCCAAAAGTTAAACAAGATTCTGAGAAATGAAAAAATGTCATTAGAAACAAAGAAAGGAATTGTGGATTGCAATATGATAACAATTCTTTCATATGGCAGTGATTGCTGAACAATCTCCCTGCAGACAGGTAAAAACTCGAGGCAGAAGGATACTGAGAATTACATGGACAGAGTAAATAAGCAACAAGGAAGTCTGAAAGAAAATAGTAACAGAAAGAACATACAAAATCAAGAAACGGTAACTGAAATTGCTTGGACAGGTAATGAAGAAAAAAGGCTTGAAAAACTTGACACTCACAGGGCATACTGAATGTAAGAGAGATAGGGGAAGGAGTGAACCACTTACATGATGATGAATGGGTGACTGAAAGTGGGGGTGGCATGAGACACAGACAGAAAGTTGTGGAGAGCCATGATTGCCTATGTCCTGAAGGGATGTGACAAATAGAAGTAGTAGTATAGTAGGCATCTGTTTATCTTGTGAGATAAATGTAGTGTCCTGTTTGGTCAAAATTCAACCCTTTAGTCATGAGAATACAGTGACCTCTGCAGGGCGCAGAGCTAAGTGAAGGTAAATGGAGGCCAGGCACTCATATAATCTCTGCCCTACTGAGAAAACCAAAAAGAATACAGGCCATTAATTTGGGGCCTGGCTTGACTGCAGGGTAGACAACTGCCTTTGGGTTTCTATCAATTTACTTCTATAGCCTTTACCATGTTTGGACATGATTGCAAGGCAGTGGAGGTTTAAAATTATGGTTTTCCTTTCCCTAGATGAACTACCTTCTTGGGCTGATGAACTCCATTTAGCACCAGTTGCCTGCCTTTGCCAATTCTTGACGTTGGAGTTATATATATATATGTGTGTGTGTGTGTGTGTGTGTGTGCATGCACAGATATATATGAGGGGGTAGATATCAATATATAAGTGTGTACAATTATATATATATATATATATATATGAAAAATTTCCCAGAGTTAACTTGTAGAAAAAACAATATGTATAAAAGTAAAAGACAATAGGAAAACTGTATTATTGGATGATGCATTTTGTCCAATGTGGACTTTTTCAAGGCAAAAATTAAATGAATTTATTGAAAACAAAATAACTATTATCAATAAACAAAATGTCCTTAGCAAATAGAAGGATTTAGAAAATTCTATTTTATTCATATTGTCAACTGAAAATTATGTCAAGTACTTTTTAAAAATTCTAGTTGACAATGAAAGGATGAAACCAAGATGCCAGACTTTCACCAAGATCTGATTCTATCCTCAGTAGCTATGAGGTCAACACTCTGTAGCACCTCACTTCTTGATGTTCTGATGTGACACTGAGTAGGAAGCTTACTTTGGTATCTCTTAGTGAACCCAGTACACAGATAAACTCCTCTGACATCAAAGGTTCCTGATTGATATTAAATCTGATGCTAAATTCTGGTATTTTCTGGCATTATTTACACACTACAATATGTTCTTGTTTTATTTGCCCAATAAATAAAATATCATTGACTGTACAAAATGGACATTTTTTATGAGTTCAATAATCAAATACTTTTACTCTCACTCAAAAAGGACAACTGTCTTCAGAGACTTTTATTAATAATCTATATTGTCTTTTTATTCTACAGTATTTTGTCTAATGGCCAAAAAATTCAGCTTTTCTAAGTTTTTTTTTTTTAAATCCTAGAAGACAGACTCATGAAAAGTTGACTTTGCTTTTAGGACAATTTAAGAGGTTTTGATTATTTTTTTTTCTTTTAACTTCATTTTTCATCACAACTACTCAGACCATCATACTGCCTCCATTAATAAAGCAGAAAAATCAGAAATAAAGACAAGTGTGGGAAACTTGACATCTTTGCTGAGAGATCATTAAATAAAAGACGATTTTTTCTTATCTAAAAAATATTTACTATAATAATGTCATCGTCTACTTTTTATAGATTTCTATTATATTTGTACAAAGTATTAAGAAAATCTTCTTAACTCAGCTTTTATCATCCACTGGTTTTACAACAGAAAAAAATTCAATACAGAAAATCTGTCATATAGGAAAGACATCTTTTGGAAACTGTGGTTTACCCCCCACTTGGCTTCACCAAGCGCTTGTTGGGTGGCACTCTTGAAGTTTTATCAAAGGACAAACATTTCCTTCCTCTTCCTCTTTCTTTCACTTGCTCCAAGTTCTAGCAATAAATGAGGACGTCCCCACTGGGGCTCATTCATTTCCATGGTCGACTGATGACTTAACATTTGCACACATGAGCACATCACACACAAAACAAGCACATTCTTAATAGATAAGTTTTTAATGTCTTTTCCTTTCTTTTTAACTATATGCACATTAATGTGTTTTCTGTTTTTATTCAGACTCACACGAGTCTGTAAAATATTATTTACAGGACAAATGTACCAGGAGCCATTAAATATTTACTGAAAAAAAGTCCACTCCTCAGACCAAAATTAGTGGTTTTTGCATTAATATGTACAAATGTGGAAACCCCTTTTTTAAAATGTATAAACCCATCTCCATGAAAACAAAAGGCTTACTTTTTCTCATGGAATTTTTATGTTTTTTCTGGAATTTTATGTTTTCTCAGCAGACACTGATCATGTGAACTATAACCTTTCAGCTCTAATCATTTCAATTACTACAATCAAAATTATTGAGGATAAAAGTTTTAGGTTTTTTCCCAATGTTTTTACTTTTCTGGATTATTAAATTATGTTGTACAGGGAGAGAGCCATGGAAGAAAAAGTTATTCTTGTATTAGTATTTTCCCCCATTATGAGCATTATTTTATCTGTGATATAATAAAACTATACTTCATGGACAGAATTGAATTTCAATTTGCTGGCTGCTGTAAAAAAAATGAATTTGACCTTCATTTTCCTCATAGTGTGATGTCATTAAGTAGTCCATCACATGACCATGTGACTTATCTCCATCAAAGGGAGATAATCACCTTCTGTATCCCTAAAAATGCAAATCAGATTTTGTATTCTGTTTCTAATTTCCAAAGTTGGGTTATAACAATTTAAGAAAGAAAATAAAATTTTTATTCATGGTTGCTGAAAATTTCTTGGCTTGAACTACTTTCCAAAATCAGTATTTCAATGACTAAACAGCAAAATACTGATTTTGGCAAATCAATCAAGATGAGAACTTTTCAGCACCTAATAAGCGATTTCAAAACAAAATTTGAAATATAATAAATAAAATAAAATCCAAGATAGACCAATGAAAACAATCCTTAAATGATTACACCATTAACTAATGAGAGGCTATAATTAATTAATTGATCAAGAGAAAAAATATCTATATTGTTATTAATGGATGGAACTGAAGTATTGCAACATTTCCAGGTTCTAAGGGCTTAAAGTGTTTACACAGTTTTATAGGGTTGATTGTTGAAGATGTTCTCTTATTTCCCTCTGTTACAGATTACAAATTCATGTGACATTTCTTTTTGAAGAATTTCAACCATTGTGAGTTTTCCAGGCAGATAGCTTCCAACAAGAATCCAAGATGTTGGGATGGATGTTTTTATAAAGACATCATCTCTAGATAGGTTGTCAGCTATGACTAAATTTCTTCTTTCTGTTGAGGTCTTGTGACTACATGCTAGCTGAATAATCAATCACTTTAGAAAAGTTTCATCTACCTAATTTCACTCACAAGACTTTGGTCAAACCCATGGCATGGTTTTCATCAAGAAGCCACCTCAGCTAATCAAGTGAGAGTCAAACTCATGTTTCCTGGCCAAAATGCTACCACTTATTCAGGCTTGCTGAAGAACTGATGTAGAAAATTATCTTTTATTGGTGAAACCTAAAATCAGATCACCAAAGCTTTCTCTTTGTTATATGGCTTGTTATTGGTTTAAAAATAACTTTTATTTAATTATGATTGGGTGAAAAATATGCTTAGGCGTTGGCAGGATGATGTTATGAAAGAGTGTTGCAACATAGTGCCAATTTCTTTTTGACAGAACTAATCTGGCCATTCAGAAGTGAAAGTGACTTGAAACAAAACTAGCTGATTATTTTTTCTATCTCAACATGATTTGGAACTCTGAAGTGAACTCTCAAGTAAAGAAGGAAAATGGTAAAAATAAAAAAAATAAGGAAAAAAAAGAAAAACAAATTTGAATTCAAAGAGATTTAAATTCAAATTAGCAACATTAAACAAAGAAGTAATGGACGAAAAAATGGAAAAAAAGGAAAGAAAGGAAAAAGGAAGGTAAAAAAGAAAGATGAAAAAAAGGAAAGAAAAAAGAAAAATTTAGATAAAGATGAAAAAAAAGGAATGAAAAATGAAAGTTAAAGAATAGGAATGAAAAAGAAAGATGGAAAATGAATCAAAAATAAAAATGGAAAAAAGTAAATAAAAACTATAGAAAAAAGACAGATAGAAAAAAAAGGAATGAAAAAAGAAAAATAAGAAAAAGAAATGAAAAAAAGGAAAGATGGAAAAAAGGAATTAAAAAAGGAAAAATGAAAAAAAGGAATGAAAAAAGGAAAAATGAAAAAAAGAAATGAAAAAAGAAAGACATAAATACATTTGGAGGATATTGGTTGTGATAATGCAAACAAATTCTATCATCTGCAACCAAAATCTGGATTAAATATTAAGATACAATTATTATGAGGAGGATGCTGAATTCATTGATTAATTTTTTTTGTATTTTTTATGGCTTATCAATCCTTTGTTTGTTATTTAAAGCTGAAACATGTTTTTAATTGTAAGAATAATTCTTTTTTTAGTGAGTTAATATTGCATTAAGAATTTTTTGAGAATAACAATGATTTTTCTTGATATAAGTTCTACTATTTAACCCATAGCTGGAGGATGAAATGGCTTCATACCTTTTCCAAAGGTATCAGTACATAAGTGATTGCAACAAATCTGACTGGAATTTGAACTCAATTCTCCAATTACTCATTCTGACTTGCCATGTTTTATACCACATGTACATTCTAGGAGTAATGAAAAGCACTTGCTTAAACCTACTTCCTAAATTTAACCAAATGAACAAACAGTAAAATTCATTTTGGAATGGCTTCTGTCAGGACAATGACTTTTCATCTCCCCCACTTGCAGACATACTCTAAGTGAGCTTACTTTTTCTTTTTCTTGATTATCTCTTTTACAATGAAGAAATCATTATGCCTTGCTTTTCATAAGTATTTATTACTGCCAGTTTTGACATTCAGGTGTTATTTTCTGTTTTTCTTTATTTAATTGAATTTTGAATCCTTTTTTTTTTTTTTTATTTATTAGAGAAAAACAATTCAACTTTAGTTATATTGTTCTGAAAAGCCTGTGATTTAATAAAACCAAACTCAGTTTTTCCTTTTTAAATAAATATTTATTATCCTCTTCCAGCACTTCAGTAATTTCTTTCCCCCTTTATTGAATTGTCGTATACTTGCTCTTTGTAATGTGTAAGAAAGTTTAATGTTTTTATTTATCAATGTTGGAAAACAAATAAATAAATTTAAAGTTTTTATTTATCAATGTTGGAAAACAAATAAATAAATTTAAAGTTTTTATTTATCAATGTTGGAAAACAAATAAATAAATTTAAAGTTTTTATTTATCAATGTTGGAAAGCAAATAAATAAATTTCGTTTCCAACTCTGTTGTTTTGAAATGCTTGAGGTAAATGTCTGCATCCATTTTCCTTTTTGCACTTCCTTCCAATAACTATAATGCATTGTTTGAAACTTTTTGGAATGTTTTTTTTTCTTTTGGAAATAAACTCAGAAAAATGCATAAAACTTATTCTTCATGAGTATAATTTCCAATAGACTCTATAATTAGAATTTCTTATTTCATCTCTCTTAAAATCTCTTTTAGATACATTTGCAAAGTCTCGATTGCAAAGTCCTAATTTACATTTTTCAGCTTCTATTTTTCAAAATCATTTCTGTTTTACATCAAGGAAAGAATTTTATTATTTTCCCTGGCATTTTTTAAAATTATTTTTATTCATTCATTTATTATTTTTTTCTTTATGGTTCTTTACAGTTTTTTTTTTTCTTTTGCTATTCTTTCCTCTTCTTCTTTTATTCAATTTCTCTATTTCCTTGTTTTTATTCCTTTTCATTTGAACATTATATCTACTTTGACATTCTTTCTTATTTCATTCCACCTTTATATTTTTTTTACCAAACTTCACTCAATATAAGCCCTAAGAGCCAATCAAGGTAGCGGGTTAATGAATTAGAATGGATGATATGAACATAAAAGGAGGATGCAGGAAGTGAAGATTATGAGGTAGATAAGAATTCACCATGGAACTGAAGAGTTTAAGATTGTACTGTTTGGGAAGAACCAACATAGAAGTCTGTTCTACAAAATAGAAGTTCTTGGGAAGAAGCTTTTGGAGTGGAACATCCTTCTTACCATTGTGATACACAGGAGGAATGAGGGCAATTTGACCCTGTATACATGATATGGTGGTCCTAGATGTAAAGGCCTGAATTGGTGGAACTAAGAAATGTTGCCTGTCTGAACATTTGCCATGGCAATAGTGATAGAGTAGCAAAAAACTTACCTGGGAAGGTCTGACCCGATGGAACTAAGGAATGTTGCTCATTTAAACATTTGCCAAGGAAATAGGAACAGAGTAGTGATAAGCTTGCAAGATTTCATTTATGGAAAAGGGGCTGTAAGGTGAAAGATAAGTTTTTCCCTTAAAAGTTTATATAAACAATTTGGAACTCAAAACTTGAAAATGGGGACTGAGTAGCTGCAGCTGAGATCTTCATTTCTGGTCTGATCAGACTCGTCTACAGATAAAGCAAGGCAGAAGGAGTCAAATGCTGAAGAATCAGATGACCATTTTCCTAGCATCTTTAGAAATGGATTCTATATAAAGTTCCACTTGAGGCCTGGAGGGAACTTGAGTCCCAATAGACATTCAAGTAAAGAAGCTTCATTGAGTTTTGAGTGTAACTCTTCATCATGATTGGAGAAGGTTCAGGGTCCAATCAGTGATAATGAAATGATAATATGTTGATTTTAGAGATATTGAAAATTACAAGCCATTTTTTTTTCTATTGAGCTGTTAGAGCTAAGTCAGCTTAGAGATCAGCTGTAAGGCTCAAAACATTTTGATTTTTGAAGATAAACTGTTGTATCATCAAAATAGATATTCACTAATCCTATGAGAATCCTCTTTGGCAGAGTGTTAATATAAAGTCAGTCAGTTATGTGCCATGCATGATACACACTTAGGCAATCATGTATCTTCTGATACATGACTGACGAGGCAGATTTTTTCCTTCAGTAGGTTGCCATTTCTTTCTGCAGTATACAAGTTGCCATCTAAGGCTATAGAACTCATTCTGCCCTGCTATTTATCCATAGCTGTACAACTCTAGTAAGTATCCAACTCCTCCTGCTTTACATAAAGCCAGATCAGACTGAAAATGGAATTCTTTCATATGTCAACTGGAGCTGCACCATCTTTATTCTTCAGTCTTGATAGAGTTTAAAAGTATTTGCCCAACCTGTGGGTGATGAATTATGAATTATGAATTTTCCAGAAACATTGCAAGAATCTTGCTGCCAAGCTACATTCATTAGTTCCACCAGTTGAGTGACCTTCACAGCCTGCCATGTCATGTGCACTGAATCAAACTATCCTCATTCATTTCATATTCCATTAGTAAGAAAGAAGTTTAAAGGGTTTTTTTCCCCAAATTACTATATATATATATGTGTGTGTGTGTGTGTGTGTGTGTGTGTGTGTGTGTGTGTGCCACACACAAGGTCCCAAATGGTTCTCCGCAGGTTTTGAATTCAGAGTTGTCCTTCTCCAAGACCAGTTGCCATCCAAGGCTATAGAACCTAGTCTGTCCTGCTATTTACCCATAGCTGGGGGAAGAAGAAGAGGATTCATACCTTTCCCAAGGGTATTAGCACATAAGTGAAATGTAATGGATTCGACTGGAATTTGAACTCAGCTCCCCAATTCCAAAATCCGAGCCACTAACCATTACCAGAGATCCAATTTTATTTCATTCTTCTTTCTTTTAATATACTTGTCCTTTTTTTCTTCATCTTTTGTCTTTTTGCTTTCTCTTCTTTATTTGGATAAAATTATTTCTCTCATTTGAAATCTTCTTTATTTGTTTTGCAATCAACTTCTTACCTTTCTTTTATTCATTCCAGATATTTTAGAAATAGATATATCTTTAACGTAATAAATATTAATACATATAAATCATAATATCTTGATCTTAAATATGTCTTCTGATACAGAATGCACTTATCTCCCTTTGATGGAGATAAATCACATGGGTCATTTGATGGCTGCCTAATTACATCATTCCATACAGTGATGACAGCTCCAGTCATTTTCAGTTCATTTACAGCAGCCACACTGTGATGTTACTTTCTTTTAGCATGGGACAAAGGCCAAGGTTGAGACTAAATCTGCCTCCCCCAGCAGCTTACAACTCCATGGTGCCATTTCTCCTTGGGAATATATCTTTCTTAGATATAGAATGAAACTCCAGCTCGCAGGGCCATGATCATCTACATCTTGGCAGATAAAAGAAGAAGAAATGATATTAAACAATTAATGGTGACATCCACCACATACATTAGATATGCTTAGATATAACTATACAGTCCTGTCATTAAGTAGTTGAAAACTACAGAAGAAAGAGTCATAAGTAAAAGGAAATATTGGTAATGGTAAAACACTAACCTGTGAAGCATAACATTAAGGCTACAGAGAAATATACCAGTCATATGAAGGGGTCAAAGAAGAATGACTAACAAAAATAATTGTATTTACATTGTGATTTCTTTCTTAATCTGCTGCTTAATGTGATTTTTTATATACATAATGTTTTCTGCTCAAGTTTAAGTGTTTTTCTAATGCATTATAATGTATTCTTAGCTTACTTTAAATATTACATTGTTAAATGCAGTATTTTTTTTGAATATGCCTAGCTGAAAAAGTAGGGTGTCTAATATATCCCTGTGTCTTTTTTCTTGTCAAATACAGTAATTAAGATTATATAAAAAGAATCTTTTTGAAATATTTGCAAGCTGAAAGAATCAGTATACATGTTTTATCTAGTAATTCTACCATGACATATTAAGTGGAAATAAGTGGCCCATGGGAATTAGTACACAGGAAGCAATACACAGGTGATATCAATAACAAAATTATTTTCAGGCTCTTAAAATTTAGAAAAAAAATATTTAAGTGGGTAAAGACATTGGTTACTTTAATCAGTTCATCCTGAGTTCAGTTTCTGAACTGTTCAGTTGACTGATATGTACGTCATAAGGGACAACAAAGTAAATAAATCCATTTTAAAAAGTTCAGTATAGTTTCATAATTAGTGATGACAGCAAAGTTGCAAGTCTATTCCCCAGGGTCGGACATTTGACAAGAAAACAAATACCGAGAACGAGACTAAAGGGAATTATTAAATGGATCACTTAAAATGCATTATCAACACATTCACTGGAGGAAGCTTGTTCAGTTTATTAACAAAGTGATTATAGGATTATCAAGTGAAAATGAAGATGTTGATGCGAAGCTGAAAAAATCATATTATGAGAAAAAAATCTGGTGCTTAGCTGAACGCAAACACTAAGCTCAAAAGATGTTGATGCTAGTCTGTAAAAAACACATTGTATGACCAAAAACTTGATGTTTAGCTGAACGCAAACACAAAAGACACCAGAAACAAAGTTACATGTATAACTAAGTGAAAACAAACTCTATCAAAGATTTAGATATACTGATAGATAAACTGATATATATCATCTGACTAGAAAAGATATAAAAAAATCAGCCTAAGTTTGTGTGATTTGGTAGGAAAACAATTAATATTTAAGCATTTATTGTAAAAATGTTTATTCAGATATCTAGATATTTTTAAATGGATTTTAAAATCTCACATTATTTCTTATTATGATAAACACTATCTTTAGCAGTTTCATGGATTTTAGTTGCTATTCCTGTTTTTTATTTTCGTAACCTGTGCCATTAACGAGCCTAGATAGAGACATCCTATTAAACAAAAATTATGCCTGTAAGAATCCTGTCTAAGGCACAATCTTTCTTTAGTAGGGCTACTCAATCTCGGACAGTTGTTATTAATTTCACTGTTTTAAGAAAATAAAAAACTGGCATAGCAAATGATAAACATGAACTGACTAAAAATAATGTTTATAGTAATATATATATATATATATATATATATGTGTGTGTGTGTGTGTATGTATGTGTGTGTATGTGTGTATGTGTGTATGTGTGTGTATATATATTTATATATATAAATAGACATATAGATATACCAAAACATAACTATAGAAAATAGGTAAAATGAAACCAGTAGAAAATAATTGATAAATTGAGAAAGAACGATAAACAAAAAAATGACTTCTTCTTCAATGCGTATGTTTAAAGCTTGTTTTATAAATCTATATAGAAATAGAAAGATAAGCAGTTTGTCTGATCTTTATTTATTTTTATATGTGGGGGTCACGTATAAGTAGGGGAGAGAAAAGAAATAGCAGAACGGACATGATCTTTTATCTGTGCATCTTCCAATGTGCTTTTTGTCTGTGTACTGATGCAGATGCGAAAAGTCTTAGAGGCACAAATATATATGATTGTGTGTGTGTATATATATATATATATATATGTGAAAAAGGATATGCATTGATGAATAGATAACTCGATAAGAAAAGGCAGAGTTATAATTGAGAGAAATGAACAGAAAATAGATTAATCAACACAGACTAAGAATAGTAACCCAGGAGCAAACAAGATAGACATAAACAAAAACAAATAACTAATAAATAGAATTTTGCAGAAAAACAAAACTAGTTACATTAGTCCATTAGAAAAAAAAAATCTATATATATATATATCTATATATATATATATATATATATATATATATATATATATATATATATATATATATATATATATATATAAAAGAAATATAGTCTTAAGGTGTGCTATATTTATGGGATAAAGTGCTCAATATCAGAGATAGGCGTGTGTAAATATAAAGTGAACATAGAAGTCAACACTTAGGCGACAGTCTGTTTCATGCTATATGCTATATGTGGCCTGACGATTGAAACATATAGCATATAAACAGACTGTATTATATATAAATAAATATTATTTATATATATATATATTTATATATATATATATATATATATATATATATATATATATATATATATATATATATATATATATATATATATATATATATATATATATATATATATATATATATTATATATATATATATATATATATATATATATATATATATATATATATATATATATATATATATATATATATATATATATATATATATATATATATATATATATATATATATATATATATATATATATTATATATATATATATATATATATATATATATATATATATATATATATATATATATATATATATATATATATATATATATATATATATATATATATATATATATATAAATATATATATATATATATATATATATATTTCATTAAATATGATAGACAAGGAAAATTTGATGATTTTCATCAAATTTTCCTTTGTTCATCATAATGCAACAAAACATATATATATATATATATATATAAGGAGAGAGAGAGAGTTAGAGAGTAAGATATTATATAGTAAAGGTTTGTCACTTAGCTGATGATGTATATCCCCACTTAGAGTTCCATATGGACCCTCGAGAATCCATCCATCCACTTGTCAGAGGATATCATAATTGACTGTTTGTTTCTTGATTTTCCTTTATAGATGCACTTTTCATAATATATATATATATATATATATATATATATATATGTTATAAATTTAAATATATATATATATATATATATATATATATATATAAATTTAAATATATATATATATATATATATATATATATATATATATATATATATATATATATATATATATATATATATATATATATATATATATATATATATATATATATATATATATATATATATTGGCATATATATATATATATATATTGGCATATATACAATGTATATTTTGTTAAACCATTCATTCAAATATGTTTCATTAAATATGACAGACAAGGAAAATTTGATGATTTTCATCAAATTTTCCTTGTTCATCATACGCAACAAAACATATATATATATATATATATATAAGGAGAGAGAGAGAGAGAGTTAGAGAGAGTAAGAGAGAGAGAGAGAATTAATACAAGTGAAAGGTTTGTCACTTAGCTGATGATGTTAACTTCAGTATCCCCACTTCAGAGTTTCATAGATGGACCCTCGAGGAATCCATCCATCCACTTGTCAGAGGATATCAGCAATTGACTGTTTGTTTCTTGATTTTCCTTTATAGATGCACTTTTCATAATATATATATATATATATATATATATATATATATATTATAAATTTAAATATATATATATATATATATATATATATATGCTATAAATTTAAATATATATATATATATATATATATATATATATATATAAATTTACTAATTTAAAAATATGGTCCCATTGCTATGCAGGAATTACCATGTTTCAAAAACACAAACTAAAAACTCTAAATTTAATTTTAGAATTAAATTACAATCCTTAGAACTGTTTCATTTTCAAGCAATTTTTAGAATCCCAAAATCGCTTGAAAATGAAACAGTACTAAGGATTTTTTTCATAGCAATGCTTGACAATGGAACGAAACACTGGGTTTTAAGTTTAATTTTTGTAATTAAATTTGGGATTGAAGTTTCAGTTTTGAAACATAGAAATTTCTGTGTCGCGATGGAAACATTTTTTTTAAAATAATTATAATATATATATATATATATATATATATAAGAAAAAATATACTGAAAAAACAAACAAAAAAATCCTAATATGCGATTATGCTGTTTTAATGTTTAATATCAACGTCGGACGTTTCGGTCTAATAGACCATCTTCAGGACATATTCATAAAACATAATTAACATAGACCATATACAATTCAACATGAAAAAGACGATGGACTATTTTTGGAATACGTTTTCACAACATCGCCCACGTGACAACGACGTGATCATATTTAAATGGAACGCTGATCTTATAAAAGATTTCAGTTATCTGTTTGGATTGGTATTGCTTTTATGTCCATCGTCTTTTTCTTTTTTCTGCTGTAGCCAAGGATTGAACTTTTCTTCTCCTTTTTTCACTCCACTACTACGACTATCACCACTATCAATGAAAGAGCAAGAAAATGCAGTACTCTTTCTCTTACTAATTCCTTTTAATTCTTCTTCTTTATCTTCTTTACCTCATGTTCCATTTCTTCTTCTTCTTCTTCATTTAGTTACCATATTCCTTCAGGATGTTGGTGATCATGACTCTCCACAATTTCCTGTCCTTTGTAACTTTTAATAAATTTTGTCGTTTTGTTATTTCTCCTAAGTTTTGTTCTGATATTCATTTAGCCAAGCTCGCAAGGCATGTTATGCAGTGTTTTTTTTTTTCTGTCACTCTTTTTTTTTGTTTTCCTCAGTATCATCTTAAGCAAGGCATTACAGACACTGAGACATGAAAGGGGTTACAAGAAGTGCAGGAATTAGGAAGAGAAACATTAGTAATGAGTAGAAAGAGTAATCAGGAGGACAGTGCATAGCGATTGACATTGCATTTAAATATTTGCAAATTAAAATTAGCTGGAAAACATGGAGCCAGAACAAGTGAGAAGTGCAAGAAAAGAAACTGTTAGCATAGAACTTACAGCTACATTCACCTAGCTCAACTGTAAATTGATGAGATCTCACCACCACTCTTGCACTTAAATTCATACAGTCTAGGTACCATAACAAAGAGCTCATCTGAACAATTCCATGAAAGTATTTATAAAAAAGGCACAGAGAGGCAACCTTACAGCAGTGGGCAAGTGACTAAGCAGCCACCAGATCAGGATCAATAATATTGCATTCTTTTTGGAAGCAAGGAGCTCCAGGTAAATAGTCAGTCTATTTAAATTCATACAGTCTAGGTACAAGTGAAGAGATCATCCAAACAATTACCATGAAAGTATTTATAAAAAAGGCAGAGAGAGGCAACCTTACAGCAGTGGGCAAGTGACTAAAGCTGAGCCACCAGATCAGGATCAAATTGCTGATTCTTCTTTGGATTTTAGCAAGAAGCTCCAGGAAAATAGCCAGTCTAGTATTGCAAAATTCATACAGTCTAGGTAGCATAGTGAAGAGCTCATGCAAACAATTACCATTTTTATAAAAAAAGGATTTTGGGCAAGTGACTAAAGGAGCCACCAGATCAGGATCAATAATATTGCTGATTCTTCTTTGGATTTTAGCAAGGGCTCCAGGTCAGTCTAGTATTGCACTTAAATTCATACAGTCTAGGTAGCATAGTGAAGAGCTCATCTGAACAATTACCATGAAAGTATTTATAAAAAAAGGCACAGAGAGGCAACCTTACAGCAGTGGGCAAGTGACTAAAAGCTGAGCCACCAGATCAGGATCAATAATATTGCTGATTTTAGCTTTTCTAGTATTGCACTTTTCATACAGTCTAGGTAGCAAGTGAAGAGATCATCCAAACAATTACCATGAAAGTATTTATAAAAAAGGCAAGAGAGGCAACCTAGTGGGCAAGTGACTAAAGCTGAGCCACCAGATCAGGATCAATTCATTCTTCTTTGGATTTTAGCAGTCTAGGTTGCACTTAAATTCATACAGTCTAGGTATATAGTGAAGAGATCATCCAAACAATTACCATGAAAGTATTTATAAAAAACAGAGAGGCAACCTTACATTGGTGGGCAGTATCAGCCCCAGATCAGGATTAATAATATTGCTGATTCTTCTTGGATTTTAAAGGACCTCCAGGAAAATAGCCAGCCTTGCATTTAAATTCATACAGTCTAGGTAGCATAGTGAAGAGATCATCCAAACAATTACCATGAAAGTATTTATAAAAAAGGCACAGAGAGGCAACCTTACAGCAGTGGGCAAGTCTAAAGCTGAGCCACCAGATCAGGATCAATAATATTGCATTCTTCTTTGGATTTTAGCAAGGTAAATAGTCAGTCTAGATTCTTCTTTCTAGGTAGATTTTCTGAACAATTACCAGGTATTTTATAAAAAAAGGCACAGAGAAGCAACCTCAGCAGTGGGCAATACTAAAGCTGAGCCACCAGATCAGGATCAATAATATTATTGCTGATTCTTCTTGGATTTTAGCAAGGAGCTCCAGGTAAATAGTCAGTCTAGTATTGCACTTAAATTCATACAGTCTAGGTAGCATAGTGAAGAGATCATCCAAACAATTACCATGAAAGTATTTATAAAAAGGCACAGAGAGGCAACCTTACATTGGTGGGCAAGTCCTTAAAAGCTGAGCCACCAGATCAGGATCAATAATATTGTGATTCTTCTTTGGATTTTAGCAAGGAGCTCCAGGTAAATAGTCAGTCTAATTGCAAAATTCATACAGTCTAGGTAGCATAGTGAAGAGATCATCCAAACAATTACCATGAAAGTATTTATAAAAAAGGCACAGAGGCAACCTTACAGCAGTGGGCAAGGACTAAAGTGAGGATCAGGATCAATAATATTGTGATTCTTCTTTGGATTTTAAAAGGAGCTCCAGGTAAATAGTCAGTATTGCCCCATACAGTCTAGGTAGCATAGTGAAGAGATCATCCAAACAATTACCATGAAAGTATTTATAAAAAAGGCACAGAGAGCAACCTTACATTGGTGGGCAAGTTTAAAGCTGAGCCACCAGATCAGGATCAATAATATTGCTGATTCTTCTTTGGATTTTAGCAAGGAGCTCCAGGTAAATAGTCAGTCTAGTATTGCACTTAAATTCATACAGTCTAGGTAGCATAGTGAAGAGATCATCCAAACAATTACCATGAAAGTATTTATAAAAAAAGGCACAGAGAGGCAACCACAGCAGTGAAGTGACTAAAGCCCACCAGACAATTCCAGGTAAATAGTCATTTATTGCACTTAAAAAGGTAGCATAGTGAAAGCTCATCTGAACAATTACCAGGAAAGTTTACAGCAGTGGGCAAGTGACTAAAGCTGAGCCACCAGATCAGGATCAATAATATTGGATTCTTTTTTGGATTTTAGCAAGGAGCTCCAGGTAAATAGTCAGTCTAGTATTGCACTTAAATTCATACAGTCTAGGTAGCATAGTGAAGAGATCATCCAAACAATTACCATGAAAGTATTTATAAAAAAGGCACAGAGAGGCAACCTTACATTGGTGGGCAAGTGACTAAAGCTGAGCCACCAGATCAGGATCAATAATATTGCTGATTCTTCTTTGGATTTTAGCAAGGAGCTCCAGGTAAATAGTCAGTCTAGTATTGCACTTAAATTCATACAGTCTAGGTAGCATAGTGAAGAGATCATCCAAACAATTACTATAAAAAAAGCACAGAGAAGCAATCATGAAGTGACAATCAGCCCCCAGATCAGGGATTAATAATATTGCTGATTCTTCTTTGATTTTTAGCAAGGACCTCAAAAATAGCCAGCCTAATTTAATTCATTAGTCTAGGTAGTCATCCAAACAATTACTATAAAAAAAGCACATAGAAGAATCATTGATCAAAAGCCATTCTGAGTCTTCTTTGTAAATAATTCCAGGTAAATAGCAGGGGCACTGAACCATATATGGCAGCAATATTTGAAGCATTGATGAATGGTAGACTTATAGATATGCAAGATAGATTCAGGGGAGTAAAAATTATCTCACCCAACCCAGTGAACCAACTTTCTTGATCTTGCAATGGATTTAATATAGTCTTTCCACTTTATGTCAGCTAAGAACATTAGCCCAAGAAGGTACAATGAATCACTTTCCTGGAGGTTAGCATCAGCCATGATGATGGAAGGCAGGGAGGGGGTCACTCAGATGATTAATGGAAAGAAGTTGAGTTTTGGAGACATTAAAATTAACAAGCCATCTTTTGCTTCAGTTAATGATGGTCTTGCCTTCAATCTGTCCTGTGAGTATCAGAATTTTCAAGCCCACTATCCTCATTATGTACCCTAGAAACCTGAACTGTCTCTCTCTGATTTTAAGATTTTGTTTCCATTTCATCTAAAACTTCAACATTGCTCACACGTTTGACCCATAGTATCTTCAGCATCCTTTATGTAGAACCATATTTCTAAGGAATTTGTCTAGCTTTCACTGCCATAATGGAAAATTGATATTACATAAGAGTCCATTACTCTATTCTTTGTTTCTAATGAAATTTTCCTGTTTCTTAATACTTTGCTTCATTTTTGGAAGGCATCTTTCTCTATCCTATTGTGCCTTCAGATTTCAGTGTCATATTTTTCATTCTCTGTTACTTCCACAGATTCTCTCTTTCCTCCCACTTTCATTTGACTTTGTCTCCTCCCTTTATTAACAACTATGTCTTTCTCTTTTTTCTTTATCCTTTTTTCAATTACTTCTCATTCTCTCACTCTCCCCACTCTTCTTTCTCTAATAACATATCACTCTCTGCTTTTTATCATTTGCATTTCACTTTCTTCTGTCTTTTTCTTTTTCATTATGTCTGCAAGGTTGAATCTTTATCATTCAATGACTTTCATCTCTCATCATGTCATCTCTTGCTTTGCTTTTTCTTTCATTCTATTAACTTTTCTTTTTCTGGCTCTATTAATATTTTCACTTTCAAACATTTTCTCTCGTTCTTTGCCTTATATGCAATTGTAGATCTTCCTTCTCTTTTCAAACCTCTTTCTCCTGAAATTGGTAGAAATTCAAATTTCTTTTCTTTTCCTCTCTATCACTTTCATTCCACCAACCTTTTTTCTTGTCTTCTTTTTTCTTTTTCCTTTTCTTTCTTATTCTCTCTCCATCCCTCTCCTCTTTCTCTCCGTCCCTCTCCGCTCTCTCTCTGTCCCTCTCCCCTCTCTCTCTGTCTTTCTCTCCTCCTCTTTTCCCTTACTTCCCAGTAAAAATAATCTTTTTTCCTCCTCCTTCAGTCTTTCTCTTTAACTCTTATTTAACCAAAGTTTTTCTTGTTTTCTTTTTTCTCTTTCCTTTTCTTTCCTTTTCTTTTTCTTCTTATTTTTCTTTTTGTTTCTTTTTTCTTTTTCTTTTTGATTTTCTTTTTTCCCTTTCCATAAAAATTTTCTTTTATTTCTTTTTGATTTTCTCCTGTTTTCCTTTCCTTTTCACATCCCCTCTTTTTGTTCCTCCTCCTCTTTCACATTCCCCTTCTTGTTCCTCTCCTTTTTAACATCTTCTCTTTGTTCATCTCCCTCTTTCACATCTCCCCCTCTCTTTGTTCTCTTTTTCACATCTCCCCTCTCTTTGTTCCTCTCCCTCTCTCTCTTTCACATCTCCCCTCTCTTTGTTCCTCTCCCTCTCTCTCTTTCACATCTCCCCTCTCTTTGTTCCTCTCCCTCTCTCTTTCACATCTCCCCTATCTTTGTTCCTCTCCTCCTCTCTCATTTACATCTCCCCTATCTTTGTTCCTCTCCTCCTCTCTCTTTCACATCATCCCTCTCCCTATTCCTCTCCTCCTCTCTCTTTCACATCTCCCCCTCTCTTTGTTCCTCTCCTCTCTCTCTTTCCCACATCTCCCCCTCTCCCCCTCTCCCTCTCTCTTGTCTCCCCTCTCTTTGTTCCTCTCCCCTCACATCTCCCCCCTCTTTGTTCCTCTCCCCTCCTCTCTCATTCACATCTCCCCTCTCTTTGTTCCTCTCCTCCTCTCTCATTCACATCTCCCCTCTCTTTGTTCCTCTCCCTCCCTCTCTTTCACATCTCCCCTCTTGTTCCTCCCCCTCTCTCTTTCACATCTCCCCTCTCTTTGTTCCTCTCCCCTCTCTCTTTTCATCTCCCCTCTCTCTCTCTTTGTTCCCCTCTCTTTGTTCCTCTCTCTCACATCTCCCCTTTCCTCTCCCTCTCTCTCTTCACATCTCCCCTCTTTTGTTCCTCTCCTCCTCTCTTTCTCTCCCCCTTGTTCATCTCCCCTCTCTTTCCCACATCTCCCCATCTTTGTTCCTCTCCTCCTCTCTCATTTACATCTCCCCATCTTTGTTCCTCTCCTCTCTCTTTCATCATCCCTCTCCCTATTCCTCTCCTCCTCTCTCTTTCACATCTCCCCCTCTCTTTGTTCCTCTCCCTCTCTCTCTTTCACATCTCCCCTCTCTTTGTTCCTCTCCCCCTCTCTCTTTCACATATCCCCTCTCCCTATTCCTCTCCCCCTCTCTGTCCTTCTCTCCACTCTCTTTGTCCATCTCTCTCTTCTTGCCTCTTTTCCCTTACATTCTGGTAAAAATAATCTTCTCAACTCTTTCTCTCCATCTCTTATTTAACCAAATTTTTTCTCTTCTTTTCCGTTTCTCTTCTTACTTTTTAATTTCTTTTTCTTTCTTCTATTATCTACTACTCTAGTGATTTTTTTTTAATCACTTCACCCCAAGCAAGGTGATAATGCCACTAAGATGCAAGCGGCTACTGGGAAAGAGAAAGAGAAAACTTTAGAAGGAACCATAAACTTAATCCTAAACAGGGAACAAGGAATAAATATCTACACCTTTTCAAAAGACAAGGGAGGTGCATGAACAGGGATAATCTATTTACTCTTATTTTTATCTTCTCTGCTAAAACATTTCCTTTTTTCTCTCTTTAAATAAAATAAAATTGTATTTTCATTCCCTATTTTTCTCTCCTCTTTAGTTTTATATTTTTCTTTTTTCTACCCTCATTTTTATTAACCCTTTCCAACCACTGGTTTTGGAACTATATATTCTTCTCCCTCCTATAAAAAATGCCAGGTTAGGACCAATAACATTGCAGATTCTTCTTTAAATTTTATCAAGAATCTCTAAATATATAGCTGAAGCACCAGATCTGGCAGCAATATTCAATGCATTGATGGATACTAGATTTATAAATGTTTAAGATTCTAGCAAGAAAAGTTGCCTAACATGACACAGTGAATCAACTTTCCTAGCAGCAGACCTAGTAAATGATTCAATATAACCTTTACAACTTCATGTCAGTGGAAAACTTTAACCTGAGAAAGTTTAGAGAAGGTAATGTATCATTCTCTTGGAGGTTAGCATCAGCCATGCTGATAGAATTCAAAAAGGTTGTCTAAAATGATTAAACAGGATCGGTTTTGTTTTGAAAACATTGAAATTAACAAGAGATTTCTTACTCCAGTTAACAACAGATTGTAGGTAATTTCTGAAAAGAAATGTTCAATTAATAAACCTCCATGTACAGGGTTTCTCAGTTCTTTGAGGGGACATCTTTTAATAGCACTCTTTTTTCTTTCTTGTTCTGATTATCATTTCTTTTCAGATAAATGATGACTAACATCAAATCTAATTCAACAAATGAAAAGTCATGTTGTAAAGACTGATATTGAGAGATAGCTCATTTCCTGGAAGTTGCCCAGCCGTTTGTTGCTAAAGTTCACAAACAGCTGTAAACTGATAATGGAGATTCTAAAGCAGTAGCCAAATGTAAAATGCTTGTTAAGAGTGGTAATACCATTGGAACACCAAGATTTGTTTTAAAGATGCAAAAAATTATCAATAAGAACATCAAAGTGTTAATTAATTCCATTACTAAGGAGCTCAAGGTTTCAAGGCATTTTATTTGAAGAATTGTATAGGAGAACCTTCAATACAAGTCATATGTAATATGAATCAGTCAGTTATGTGCCATGTGTGATATATGCGTAGGCAATCATGTATCTTTGGATCTTTTGAGGCAGATTTTCTCCTGCAATAGGTTGCCCATTCTTTCTGCGGTAAACTAGTTGCCATCCAAGGCTAAAGAACCCAGTCCGTTTTGTTATTTAGCCATAGCTGAGGGTAGAAGAAGAAGATTCATACATTTTCCAAGGGTTTTAGCATATAAGTGAATGTAATGGATTTGAGTGGAATTTGAACTCGGCTCTCTGATTTCTCAATCCAAGTTGCTATCCATTACTCCACAGTACCTCCCCATATGTAATATGGAAAGGCCATTTCATATCTGCAAAGACAAATGATATTTGTTTAATATGCATTAAGAACTTTTTGAGCAATTTGAAATATAAATAGCTTGCAATGCTTTTGGTTGTTGAGAAGAAAAACTTTGATCAGGAATAAAAGTTCAGCTGAAGAAAAGAGAGATGCTTTTGCAGAGACCCTAAGGAAATTTCAATGGTCATGCTTCCAGCAACTGTGTGATAGTTCTGGGAGTCATGAGCAGCAAGGGAGATGTCATTCCTCCTAATTTCTTTTCTCAGGGCTTAAACGTCAATGCTGCCTATGAGGAGGTTTTGGAAAGGGTTGTGATGTCTTGGGTAGAGAGTGTGAGCAAAGGGAGATTGTATATCAACAAGACTCTGCATAGTCTCTTCAGGCCAAGATATCCCAACATGGATGAGTTACAATCTCCATGATCTTGTCCCCACAAACATGGCCTCCTAGCTCATCAAACCTGAAACCATTGGACTACTCTATATGGGACATGGTTGAGAAGGAAGTCAATAATTGCTCTCATAAAACTATAACATCTCTGTAATAGAACATTGTCCAAAATAGAGAAAGATCATCTGATTCGGTTATGTTGAAGCAATCATCAATGTTAACAGTGGATTCATTAAGTAGATGTCTTAAGAAGAGTCTGAACATTATTCATGCCAATTTGTTTCTCAAGAAAGCTTTTATTTCATGACTTACGTGTCTTTTACTAAATCCATACAAATGTCCTCAAAGAACTGATCAACTCTGGAGGCATAAAACTCATAAATATATATTTTTTCTTTGTATATAAAATTAGGACATTATAATGAGGGAACTAGTGAATTTATATGTTAGAACAATTTTACATTGCATTCAAGTTAGGTTTTCATAATACACACACACACACACACACACATACACACACACACATACACACACAGACATATATATATAAATATATAGGAATCAGACACACACAGACATATATATATATATATATATATATAGGAATCTAAATGGAATAATAATAAAAAAATGAAAGAATATTAATCTACAAACCAGTGTGTCTAATGATTTTAATTTTTTAATTTTTTATTTCTTATTGTTCAAAATATATATATATATATATATATATATATATATATATATATATATATATATATATAAAAAGTGAACATTGAAGTCAACACTCAGTGCCGACAGGCTGTTTCATGTGCAATCATCAGGCCTGATGATTGCATCTAGCATGAAACAGCCTGCCACCTTGGAGTCTTGACTTCAATGTTCACTTATATTTACATATGCTCTATCTCTGATATTGAGCTCTTTATCCCATAGACATACCACACCTTAAAACTATATTTTCTTCACATATATATATATATATATATATATATATATATATATATATATATATATTATGAAATAGACAAAGCCCGACAATTATTTTTAAAACATTTTATGTTTTATACATTCTTTTATAGATAAATTTTTAAGTAATGTTTGTTTTATAATGAATAGTATTAAACAACATTTACCAACCTGAATGTCCGAGAAATCATCATATAAGCACAAAAATTTTCTATAAAAATTTCTCTGACAATCAGGCTGGTAAATGTTTAATACTGTTTATTATAAAACGGAGCATTTACTTAAATATTTGTATCTATAAAAAGAATGTAAACATAAAATGTCTTATATAATATATATATATATATATATATATATATATATATATATATATATATATATACACACATATATATAAATATATATGGGACATGTGGGTAAATGGTTCAAAAATTGCAGTTCGATTTCTTTGGAAGGTAACTTCTTGATATTATCAATCTGGAGAGGTGATCCCAGCCTATGGCATCATTGGAAAACATTTGAAAACCATGCCACAGGTTAACCCAAGCCTTGTGATTGAAACTGGGAAGCTGGAAATATTCAGAAGCCATTGACAGTTGCACTATCAAAAGTTGTTTGCTCAGTTATTTTCGTTTAGCAGTATATCAACCAAAATACAGTCAAGATATTGTGTCCATAGTTGATATTATTAAGTGTTGGTTTTTTGTTTTTATTAATAAAGCTTCCATTATTTTTAGCCTTTTTCACATTTAAATGAGATCTAATTGAGATATGGTTAGAAAGATGTAATGTAAGTCTGTCTATTGACACTTTATACGTGTTTTGAAAAATGAAAACATTATATAGATACATACATGCAACAAACTATTTCTTATTTAACAGTTAAAATATTTAATCCTCAAAAATGGTTAAATGTATATCTGAAAGCACTTAGACTAAAAGTATATTCAGACAGTTTTCATATAATTAATCATCTGAAAAAAACATTATTAGATTGCATGAGAAATTGTATAAAAAACTAAATCAAAGCGCCTTCTCTATCGTATTTAATGAAATGTGCATATATATATATATATATATATATATATATATATGTATTATAAATTAATTGATTTAAAATATGTTTTTTTTGCTACACAGTTCTAACCATGTTTCAAAAATGGAAGCTAAAAGCCACAAATTTAATTTTGTGATTAAATTAAAGACATTAGTTCCATTTCATTAACTTTTTAAAATTACTGGGTTTTAAATACACAGCTAAAACAAAATTCATGTTTCCAAGGTTACAGATAAATCTATTTTTCTAGACAGGGGTGGCTGGGTTTTCAATATGTCTATAATTTAATGTTATTTCTACATTTGGGTCGTGGGAAGGGATGTATTTTTCAATGAAATCTAACTTCCGTTAAAGCCTGTCGTCTAGATTTTTTTAAAATTATATTGTTAACGGCTAAAATTCTTACGGCATTTTTTTTTTCTGTATATTTAAAGTATATTATGATTTTTTTTAAATTTTATATTTAAATATTACTAAAGTAAAATTTTCATTACTTTGATTTAGTAGACTTTATTTATTTATTTAATTACAATTTAAAAGAAGTTTAGGTTAGAATTCATTTTAATTAACTAAAATCTTAATTACAACTTTAAAATATGTTCTTTCCTTTTTTATATATATATATATATATATATATATATATATATATATATGTATATATGTTAATGTGCATATCTGTGGACATCAATATGTATCATATCACATGGATAGATAAAAATGAAAAGATGAGAATATGTATTAAGGAGAGAGAACGATTCTAATATTAAAATGAGTGAAGCATAATAAAAAGCCAAGATGGAACAAAAAAAAAGAAATGATTGCTGATTTGATGCTTTGATAATAAATTCAATAACAGGTATTAAATTCTCAAATCAGGTAATGGGTGATAAACATCAGAATCCTGTGTTAATCATTGGAGTATCAAGTGTTGGTAAAAAGTGAAACAGGAAAGATAGAGATTGGAAAGGAAGTGGAATGAAGCAGAAAACTATTAAGCCTGGCCAAACCAAGTCTTGTACAAGGTTTTGATGAGAGAATGCACTCTAAGAGCTGGCCATATATTTTACAATTTCTTTCATCAACATACTTTTATAACATTGTACAATGGTAGCAAAAAGCAAAATATTGTACCATGATCTGGATAGATTCTTCCTCACAACTGCCATGTTGGGGGACAAAAACCACACAGGATGTTTTCCTGATCACTACAATCATGAACTCTTCAACTCTAGAGTTAACCTATGTCTATATTTCTGAGATGAGGTATTGTAACTATTTACATTGTTTGGACTGTTGTCCTCATCTTTATTGTTATATTCACAATGTTTTGGCCGTTGTATTCTCTGGCCTTCTTCAGGAGCTGTCAAAATTTTCTGAAATGAGGTATTATAACTATTTACATTATTTACATTGTTTGAACTGTTGTCCTCATCTTTATTGTCATATTGACAACATTTCAGCCGTTGTACACTCCTGAATTCTTCAAGTGATATATATAGCAATTTCGAACCAAAACTTTTATTTTCATCTGAACACACCCCATGGAAATAGTGATAGAGCAATGAGAGACTAGCAGTGTCTTGTTTATAAGAAAGAAGTTGCAGAGTAGAAAATAATTTTTTCCTTACAAGGATGCAGAGATGCTTTTGGATACTATTGAGAGTAGAAAGTGAAGCCCCTCTATTTTTGGCCTGATCTGGTTCTTGTTATGGTAGATGATAGCAAGAGGCATGAGGTACTTGCTGAAGTGGTACCTGTGACAATAGATGAATGTATCTACTCCTACTGAGGAGAAAAAACTAAATAAATAAAATTTCAGAGTTTAGGCAGAGATGCTGAAAATATTGAGTTGATGTCAACTTTAGAAGAAACCCAATCGTAAACAGGAAACAAGGGATAAACTTCTACTCCTGGTCAGAATACTGCAGATGAATGTAAAATGAATGATAGGAAAACATATCTACTCTATTGAGTAATATATATATATATATACATATATATATATATATATATATACATATATATATATATATATATATATATATATATATATATATATATATATATATATATATATAAAAAAAAGAATAATTAGTAAATAAAATTTCAGAGTTATGGTGTAGATGCTAGAAGTATAGAGTTGAATCAGACCTTATAAGAAACCAGAAATCCTATCTTAGACAGGAAACAAGGAAATAACCTCTACTCCTGTTTAAAAGACCAGAGAGGTGTGCAAAATGGAGAATCATTGAACATATCAACTCCTATTGTGAAAAAATAGTAAGTAGGTTAGTTAGAGACATTAGAAGTATAGAATTGAAGTAGACTTCAGAAGAAACTGGAAACCCAATCTTAAACAGGAAACAAAGGAATAACCTCTACTCCTGTTCAAAAGATAGGGGTGTGAACTGTTTTTTTGAACAGGAGTAGAGGTTTATTCCCTTGCTAACTCTTTAGGATTGAGTTCCTTGTAAGTCTTTTTCAAATCTATACTTTCAAATGAAAACTGATATTAATAATCTAATATCAATAAAATCTTTCAGAATATTCTCATATTTATGTGAGTCGTAAGGCAGAAAATATAGTTGTCAACCCCAACATATGAATTAAAATTGGAGATAGCAAGATTAAACAAGTGCAAAAATTTAAATATCTAGGAAAAGTTTTAACTGAAGATGGAAGACGTGACACTGAAATCTAAAAGCCAAAAACACGTTTGGGAAGTAAAAGATGTCTTCCAAATTTTAGCAAAATATTAAGAAACAGGAAACTTTCATTGGAAACAAAGAAAATAGTATTGAAATATCTGTCTATATTTCTGAGATGAGCTATTATGTACACTATTTACATTATTCGGGCTATTGTCCTCATCTTTGTCGCCATATTTATTACAATGTTTCAGCCGTTGTATGCACCAGCCTTCTTCAGGTGGTTGGAATGTCAAACTGAACCCTTTATTTTGCTCACTGGGGTAGCGTGTTCTAGTTCCACGTGCCATGTTTAATGGATGTCATTTATCAGTTATCTCTCAAAGTTCTCCACCAGGTCGGCTCAGGAGATTTTTTGGCCTAGCATATGTGCTGATTCCTTAAGTTTATGAATTTCCAATGCTAGGCCACAAAAATCTCCTGAGCCAACCATGCATAGAAATGAATACAATATGGGAACCAGTAATAAGGAGTGCCAGAGAAAAGTGATAATAACAACAAAAATTGCAATATGAGCTCTGGTAAAAACATAAATGATAACAGAAAAAAATTGCAATATGAGCACCGAAAAAATGGTTGCTGAGACATTAGGTTTATAATACCCAGAAATTTATACATAGACGTCCTAAAGGACACATGGCATTTTGGATAAAGGCGTTGGTTAGATCCAGTAACAGGACCCAAAGAGTGTCAGTTCAATACCTGGTTAAGGCAGTGGAGAGGGAATTAACAGGAGATAACTGCTAAATGCCATTAAACATGGCATGTGGGACTAAAACACTCTACCTCAGTTTGACATTCCAACCACCTGAAGCAACAGCCAAAACATAATATGTCGACAAAGATGAGAACAATAGTCCGAATAATGTAAATAAAGTACTGAAATGTTATATAATATTCAGATATGCACACTGCCATTTCACACTTTCCATTGTACACTTAGTAAGGTCTCCTCACTATTTGATTGGGACATGCACACTGCCATGTCATACTTTCCATGCTACTGTTTATAGGATACGTGACTATTTAATTGGGTCATGGATGTTGCATTTTCACACTTTCCATTCTACACTTAGTAAGGACTCTCCTCATTATTTAATTGTGACATGTGCTGTGTCACACATTTTCTTCTACACTTTGTAAAATCTCCTCAGTTCTTAATCATAATAAATCGAATCTGATAAATGATCATTTTTATGGCTCACTTAATGGAAATAATTCTATGAAATACTTAAGCTGTCATTACGGACAATGTTGATGCAAAAACATTATCCGGGAACCAATATGAAAAGGAAAATATAATTACAATAAAGTCAAGAGTATCTTTAAAGAAGCACAATGAACCATTGATTGACAAGACCAGAGGACAGTCAGTTCAGTTGTTTAGAAAATCACAGATGAAATGGAATCATTCTATCTTTCAAAACATGAACAAATGAAAAGAAATTATTTTAATATCAACAAGTCTAGAGGGTAACATTTAAAAAATAATACAAACATTGAGAATGCAAAAAATGCTTTAGACGTATAAAAGAATAGAAGGAAATTAAGTCCCTCCATTAAAATGGACAAAAAAACAGTGAAGAAAATCTAAATGAAGTGAGGGGGAAAAAAAGAAAGAAAGAAATTGACAAAATGCAAGAAGAAAAGACAAGATCAATATTGGAAGTCCTTGTATAGGAGAGAGAGAGAGAGAGAGAGAGAGAGAGAGAGAGAGGGGGGAAGAGAGTGAGTGAGAGAGTAAGAGAAATAGGTGGAGGAGACAAGATTATAGATATTGGTTGTTACCATGGCTACCATTTCTCTTGCTTCAACAGCTGCAAGAACAAGGCTGCATAGACAGAAATGACAAAGATAAGTAAAATCTTTTAAAAATTAATCAGATAATTTCAAATCAGAAATAATGAACAGGCAAGTTATTTAAAAATATCTACTTCACATATAATATTGTCTATTTATGAATAAATGCCTAAATGTCATCTTTCTTCTGCAAGATATCTGAATTAGATTTGAGAAAATACACGGTCATTTCAAATCAATTATAGTCAATATGAGATTTTTACTTGTTCATCACTAAAAACATTCTATATAGTCAATACACATGTTTGAATAGATATGCCTGTTTTTATTAAACAGTATCACTGACATCTACTGATCTGGCTAGTTGAAGCTTTTAAGAAAATGTGTCTGATTGACCAACATTCCTCTTAAATTGGGAAGAGCATTTTAAAGGTAGGTTTTCTTTTTTTAAGAAATGCATAAAACCTCATTAGGCATTTGGAGGTCTATATCTGCTAACTTTATTTTCATACTAAAAATTTAACCAAATTAAGTAATGAATAGATTTTTCTTTGTAGATTTTTTGCTAAATGTTTTTTATTATGTTTTTTTATCTAGCTACCCACAATTTACTAGAACCCTTAAGAAAAATTGTGGTCAAAAACACTATAGTTCTATAAAAAACACATTACCAGAAACATGTGTGAGAGAGGCCCTGTATATAAAACATCTCACTCCTATCAACCTCACTTTATTCAACAGTGGGATTGGTGTGTTGAAAGTTTTTTTAAACTATAAAGAAACTCATTTGAATTCCAGCCATGCTCAACATGCAAACTCAGAATAAATGATCCTACTAGTATTCAAACCAACACAAAAAAAATACAGTCGAAACAGTCTTAAAAATACAAAAACGTTTTAAACAGTCAAACCCCTAGAAAATAGCTAAAGTGGCTGAAAGGCTTTGGGACAACGGACAATACAGACAATTTTTGCATTCCATTACTCCCACAAAACGAAAAATGTAATAATACTGGAAAAACTAAATAAAAACTTTAAAACTTTCTTTGTCATATTCAATGAAACATGTTTAAAAGAAAAGTTTCTGTCAATATATATATATATATATATATATATATATATATGTGTGTGTGTGTGTGTGTGTGTGTGTGTGTGACAGCCTGACTGTTGCATCTAGCATGAAACAGCCTGTCACATCTGAGTGTTGATTTCAATGTTCACTTTTAGATTTATATACGCTCTATTTCTAATATTGGGCACTTTATCTCATAAATATAGCACACCTTAAGAGTATATTTCATCATATATATATACATATAATATAGGTAATTGATCCATTGATATTAAATCCAGGTGGATCCTAGTAATATTAATTATTAAAACTGATCCACAGAGAGCTTGATGTATTTATTATAACAGAGCATATGTATTTTTTACAAGAACAAAACAAAAGAGTTTGGGGCTGATGATAGCCGTATACAGAACGCCTTCTGAAATAGACTATCCTCTATGTTCAGGTTTTTTTTAATTTTTTGCTGTAAATATATATATATATATATATATATATATATATATAATGTGTGTCAAAAGTAGAACCCACATTATGAGAAGATATGTTGTTAAAATATGACTCCATCTCATTATGTATGTCATGTTGTCTTTAGCTTGACAAAAACTTTCATAAAAAGTCAAGATGATGTCACATTTTTTGTTTCTGTGGCTTGTATGCTCCCCAAACCTCATACTTCCAGATTTTTTTTGTTTTCAGAGCTCAGGAAAGACATCATTTATCGTGAAAGACCTTGTAGCATTCAGAAATGAAATGCTGAAATCACTACAAACTTTGAAGAAATTGATATCAAACATTGCAAGCATGTGTCTACCTCTATGGTAACACAGTTGCACTTTTACAAGGGAAAGTAATTCAAGTATTGCAAGTAAAACAGCTTAGTCATTACATATCCCATAACCCATTATATCCATAAAGGTCAAACATGTACTGCAGCTATAGCATCAGTGGTGTGACTAGAGCAAGATAGCCTGATGGAGTCCACCCTACATCAGACTGGTTTTGAATTTTAAGCTCTCCTTCTCCTAAACTAGGCACCACCTCAATGAAAAACATTCAAATTTGTCCTGTTATCTAACCCATAGCTGGAGGAATGCATTAGCACAATGTGAAAAAAAAAAATGATGCAAACAGGAATTGAACCCAGCATGCTGAAATTACTGTTCATGCCATTAATTATTACACTATCCACCCCTCAAAAACAGCTTGGTGAAGTTCCTTAATAAATGATTAGATAAACATAGCTTTCATTGATTTCTACCTTCTTGCATATGGTAAAATAAATAAAAAACAATCAGCTAAAAGTGGAAAAAATACAAACTGGCTGCTACTTTTGACTCACCCAGCATCCATATTAAACAGAGATATATTTCAGGAAAGATGCATTTATATAAACTCAACATATAAGAAAATAGATGGACTCTTATTCTCATGAAGATAGGAAAGATGTTTTCTCTTTATCATGCCACACTTTTGCTTTTGTTTTTACAGTTCGGAATATAATTCAGAATTTATTTTCTTCTTAATATATTTTGTGTCATTTAATCATTTTTTTTATATATCCAGTCATTTTACAAATTGCATTTGGTTTACAATTTTTGATAATTTGTTATATTAGTCATATGGAATTATTTTCCTATGTAACTAAAATATATTTATTCTGTGTTTTTTTTAGTAAATAACAAATTTTGTTTACTTCTTTTAATGTGTATAAGCAATCCGTATGCATTTTCTTGCAACAATATATAAACTTCAAATCTATTTTCATTTATATATATATATATATATATATATATATATATATATATATATATATATATATATATATATATATATATATATATATATATATATATATATATATATATATATATATATATATATATATATATATATATATAGATATAGATATAGATATATATATATAGATATATATATATACATACGTACAGGGTGTGATGGATTAATTACTCAAAAATGAAAATAGCATGGACATCTCATTTTAGCAGATATATTTACCAAAATTACAGATAAATATCTGGAAATAATAAAGAGTAAGTTTATTCAATAAAATCGCTATTGGCTTCAACCACGGACACCATACAATATTTGGAATCTCCTGCATCTCTTCTGGACAGACACCTTTGTTTAATTTGGTGAATGCTTCTCTAATCCTTGCCTTCAGTTCATCTTTGATATTACAAGAAGTTTTATTGGTCTCTTGCTCAACTGTGCCTCACACATAATAATCACGGTGGTTGAAATCTGGGAAATTAAGTGGCTACAAGTCATGGGTGATGTGATTGCAGAAATTGGCAGACAGAAATGACTGGGTTCTCCTGCTTCTGTGGCATGTTGCAGAGTCCTGTTGCCAGACATAGAGTCTTCCTGCAGCCACTCTCTTGATCCAGGCCAGCACTACCTCCTCAATGAACTTGATGTACGCCTGCACGTTGAGTCTGAGACCCTATGGGAAGATGAATGGAGGCATAACATTGCCATCACTAGTGATCACTCCAAACATCTTCGTAATCACCATTAGACTCATTCAACTCTTTCTGAATACTCTGCATTGATCTCAGATGTTCAGAAACACCCTGAAATGTTCATATTGGAGCTTCCAGTGCAAATGCAAAACAGTACAGCATGCTGTATCCAAATTTCTGGTGGAATGAATTGCATCATGGTGTTCTTTTTCTCATAGCTGGTGACCAACTGACCCTACTCTACTGTGCAAAATCAAAAATCTAAAATGGTGACAATTTATCCATCGCACTCTGTGTGTATATATATATATATATATATATATATATATATATATATATATATATGCAGTTTCGGTTGAATACCAATAAAATTTCTTTGTTTAAGATTTTTATATAATTTATCTAGCTTTCAGACAAAGTACCATAAACAATTGTTTGAAGATGTGATACTTGAAAAAAACGCCATGACACTCACCAATGCATGAAGAGATGACACTTGGGAAAATGATATGACACCCGCCAACATGTGAAGACATCACTCCAAAGCCATCAAAGAAACATAATACATATAGACAGACACAACCCTATCAACAGACAAACATTCTTTGAAAATGACATCAAAGCTGAATACCTTCATTCTCAATTAAAAGAAATTTCTTTAGTTTTCAACCTAATCTGAATAAATTATATTCACACACACACACACATACACACATGTATATATATATATATATATATATATATATATATATATATATATATATATATATATATATATATATATATATTCAGCTATATATTCATATTCACCTCTTCCTGTGTTACAAAAGCTGTTTCTTCCAAATGATTCTGTAAGCTATAAACAAATGGTAGTCTGAAGGAGCAAAATTGGGAGAATAAGGTGGATGAGGAATTTTCTCCCAACCAAGTTCTTCGATCTTTTGTGACGTGATTGTTGCTGTGTGGGTCATATATTGTCCTGATGAAACATCACCCCTTTTCACATTTATATAGAGCAGGTCTTTTTTCCTGAAAGCTTGGCTCAAACACTCTAATTGTTGACAGTATATTTGAGCATTAATTGTTGCATTAGGTGGTAAGAATTCAAAGTGGATTATTCCTTGGCGATCTCACCAGATTGAAAGAAGAACCTTTTGCCCATGAAGTTCCTTTCTCGGCTGTGGCTGGGGTCCTTCCCCTTTACCAGGCCACTATCTATGATGCTTTTGATAAAAGATCCATTTTTCGTCGCCAGTCACAAGTCTATCCAAAAAAAGTCAAACAAGTTGGCAAGAATGGAGAGAAGAGCAGATGTCAACTTGGGATTTGAGGTTGTTTTCAGACAATTCATGAGGCACACATTTTCCAAGTTTAAGAACTTTTCCAAGTTGTTGAAGATGACGATGAACAGTTGTATGGTTTGAACTGAGAACCACTGCCAATTCCTCAACTGATAAAGCAGGATTTTCTTCAAGGGCTGCTTCAAGATCTTTTCATCAAACTCAACTGGATGTCTAGTTCGATCTTCATCTTCAAGGGTGAAATCTCCACCTCTGAATTTTGCAAACCATCTTCTGCAAGTTCTTTCATTCACACATTCCTCTCCATAAACTGAGTGAATGTTTCTAGCCGCTTTGGCTGCTGAGTTTCTTTTCTTGAACTCATAAAGCATTATGTGCCTCAAATGATTCTTGGGTACTTCCATGTTAGCAGGGTTTTAATCAAACAAAATTTAATTTTATTGTTCTCTGAAATATAATTTGATCAGTTTAAATGCATCTAAACATAAAAATAATGTTCAGCTCCATTAGACATTATAAAATACTCTTTAAATTTCATTCATTTTAACAAAAAGTTAAAATTCGGACAGAACTTATGGGATGACCTGATAATAGTAATAAGAACATTCCAACAAAACTCAAAACTCCTGCTAAAGAATTAAAAAGACTCTAATATAGTCAGCAGAAAAGCTTATAAATCCAATATTTACATAATTTTGGATAAATTGGATTATCACAAAAAACTTCAGCACCTCATTGATGATCATTGTAAATTTACTAAATTGAATAAGAACACCACTGAATCTCTAAAGAAATATGTTAATAAACTCATAAGATCCTATAATGCTGTTGTAAAATCCATAAAAATAAATAAAATTACTGAAGATTACCAATCTGGATACTTATACGGTAATGTTAAAATACACAAACTGGTAATCTCATTATGACTTGTCATTTCTTAGATTCCAACATGCATATACCAATTATCAAAATTTCTCAATGATATTATTACCCCATATCTTCCTACTAACTATAGCATTAAATCTACTCATGAATTCCTCTAAATACTTAAAAGTACAAAAGAAAAAGCAAATCAAGGCCTTCTTGCATCACTTGACATAGAGAATTTATTTACTAATGTTCCTGTTACTGAAACTATTGATATTATCCTTAATTCTGTATATAAAAATAATTTAATTCCCCCTCTATCAATCCAACCAAATATTTTAAGAAAATTATTGCTTGCTTGCACCATTAGAGTTCCTTTTTATAGCCAGAATGGTACTATTTACACACAATCTAGTGGAGTAAGTATAGGAAACCATCTCGGACAGTGCTTCTCCAATTATTATATGTCCTATGTTGAAAACAACGTTTTTACTAATGTTATTAAACCCAAAATATATGTTCATTACATAGACAATATATTTATTTTAGCTGATAGCAAAAAGGAAATTGATAATCTGAAAACTATATTTCAACAAAATTCTGTTCTCAATTTTATTTATGAACTTAGTGAAAAAAATAAACCCCCTTTTTTAGATGTTCCTGTTGATTTTAGTAATAATATATTTACAATTTCAGTTTATAAAAACTCACAAGTAAAGACTCTTGCCATCTTAATTTCTCTAGTGAATGCCCTTTTAGATAAAAAATAGGTGTTATTAAAAATTTCCTCAAGAGATGACATGAGAATTCATCCTCTCGCATGCTTTTCTTTAATTAGATAACATTAAAAAAAACATTTATCAATAATGGATTTCCAAATCAATTGTTGGATTTCCATATTAGGCTTTTTCTGTCTAAGGTAGCTAATAGCAACGATGAGAATACAAACATAAACAATAGCATTAATATTTTTATAAATATCAGATGAATGATAATTACAAAACCTAAGGATATTATTTAAAAAAATGCACAACACCAGTAGAGAAGAGCAAAAAAAATAGACTAATAATTTATTACAAAAAATTTAATACCAATAATCTTATAGTTAAAAATAATAATTCACATCTTAGATCAAAATTAAACAGAACAAAAATTATTTATGAATCTAAATGTCCATTAAGAAATTGTGTTCCTGATCAATCAAAATTCATAAACAATTATATTGGTCACACTCCAACATGTTTAACAAGAAGACTCACACTACATCTTTCTGATCATAGCTCAATTAGGTCTCATTTAAATATTCATGGAGACCTACGGACCCTATTCACAACATACTTGTTGACAATACAAATATAATAGCATCGTCTACATGTAAAAAAATTGGCTAAAAATAATGGAAGTCTTACTAACAAAAACAGAAAATCAACACTCAGTAATATCAACTATGAACATGGACACAATATGTTGACAGTGTTTTGCAAATAAAACATACTAGATTACTAAATACATACATACAACAATCTATTTCCAGTTAACAGTAAATATACTCCATCCTTGAAAATGTCTAAATGTATAGCCAAAAGCACTTGGAAAATATAACATTTGGACAGTTTTTGTATAATTTATCTACTGAAAAGAAAAGATTTATGTGGTCATATGAGAAATTATATGAAAAAACTTTGAAAATCAAAGCACCTTTTCTGTCATATTTAACAAAACTTATATATATATATATATATATATATATATATATATATATATATATATATATATATGAATTATATTCATATATATATTTTTATCATTTCGCTCAGGCAAGCTGATAATGCCACTAGGATGAATGGGGTTAGTGAAAAAGTCAGGAGCAAGGAAAAAGACCAATAAATGAACAGGGTTCAGCAAAACAGAATATGGTTTCAATTTTTGAAGAGCATAGTTGGCAGAGAAGCAAGAAATCAGAAGTGAGTTCCACAGGTGCAAAGTGCAAGAAAAGTAACTATCAGAATAGTTCAACAGTAAAATGGTGAGCCCTAATTGCCAATCTAGTAGCCTGCTTGAATTAATGCAGCTGAGGCACTAAGGAGAATGGCTCATCAGAATTAGACCAAATATGGCAGCAGTATTCCATGCACAGGTGAATGGTAGATTTATAAATGTGCATATATATATATATATATATATATATATATATATAATTATTTATTTAAAAATATGATTACATCGCTACATAAGAGTTCTCATGTTTCAAAACAAGAGCTGAAAACTTCAATATAATTATTTGAATTAAATTGAATTAAAGTACCAAGCTCTGTTCCATCTTATTTTATATCTTAGCGAAATTTTTTTTGGAATAACTAATTCCTGAAATTTACGCGTTTTATAAGCATATTCATTATTAAAATTAAAATTACTATGGTAATGGCTAGAGCAATTATTTAAAAAAAATATATCTATAAAGATAATATTAATGAAAGAAATGACAAGAGCCAAAACTTTCATACCACCATTTTTCAGTCCTTGAGGAACTTCATTAAGGCAAGTATAGAATTTGTTTTTGTTGCCGGTGTGAAAGTGTTGTATCCTTAAAGAAGGTTACAAACAGACAAAAGTGGTACTGGAGTGAAAGGAACAGCCAACACGGGTGTAGATGAAATAAAGAGAGGTTAATTGTAAAAGAGAATACACTACTGAAAGACAGGGAATCGATTAGCAGGCTAGTAATTCCTGAAACAAGGATATTTACCTTACCTCCCAGCGAAGCAGGATATCGTACAAGGCTGTTTTAAAGCAGGGCAAAACTGAGCCCATAGGCTCCAGCAAAAATTCCCTATAGGCCTTATATAAAACTGGTCAGGTAGCTGTTTACCACCCCAGACGAGACTCTGCCCTCCATTATAGCCTCGTCTGGGTTTCTTTCTGTCAAAAGGCAGAGTGTTTGACCAGCACAACTGGAGACGAATCTCCAAGTGCTGAAAGCAAGGATATTTATCTTACATCCCAGCAAGGCAGGATGTGGCACAAGGCTGTTTTTTTAATGTGGGACAAATCCAAGCTTGTAGTCTCAGGCAAAAATTCCCCATTGACCCCATATAATGGCGTTGGATAGCTGTCTACCACTCCAGATGAGACTCTGCCCTTCACAAATCTCCGAACTAATTGCCGAAGCAATTCCACCAAATATATCCTGTGCTCATTATATATATATATCTACTGATATAGTCAGTGCACATAAGCGATAGGGAGTGTGGGACATTCCATTACAACAGAAAGAATGGTAAAAAATGATGACAAAGATATTCATTAATTTTTTTTTTCATTTACATGACATGGAAATTACAAACTTTTCTATTACTTCAGTAGCCTTCATCAATATATGAATAGTTTTTATTTGAACTGGGCTAAATTTAAAATCCAGTGATGATATACATATATGTATATTGAGGTAGCATATCTTCATTCAAGCATGTTTGGCTGAATAATTTAAACATATTATGTTAAGGAAGGCGCCATACACCTGATGATCTTTGTGAATGTACTGAATAAGAAAAACTATGATGCCTTTCTTAAAGAGTTTAATGGCAACATTAAGAAATTTATCTGTGAATTTGAAAGGATTAAAATTAAAATAAATAGACATGATATGTCTAGATTATTCAATAAACATGCTTGAATATATATATATATATATATATATATATATATATATATATATATATATATATAATAAATGGACATTGATGTCAACACCCAGAGGTGGCAATCTGTTTTCATGCTAAACATAATCGTCAGACCATATGCATATGCTCCATCCCCGATACTGATCACTTTAACCCATAAATATAACATATCTTAAAACTATATATATATATATATATATATATATATATATATATAATTTTGAGCAGCAATCCCACTTTTATACAAGTTTCATTAAATACGACTGACAAGGTACTGCAGCTAAGCTTTTTACAAAACACCTGCAAAATCTAAATTACAGAGAACCAATGTTATTTACAAGTTCACATTCCTCTTAAGGATTCTTCAAATCTACAAATCAACCATTCGCCCTTGCATGGAGTATTGCTGCCATATATGGTCTGGAGACCCTTCTGTTTGTCTCGGAGTTCTTGATAAGATCCAGAGACGGATATGCACTGTAATTGGCCCCGATCTGGCATCTCATCTGCAGTCACTCTCTCACAGACACATTGTTGCCTCTCTCTGTCATTTTTACAAATACTTTCATGGTAATTGCTCCAATGAGCTGCTTTCGCTGGTTCCCAGACTTCACGAACTCAATTGTCCTACAAGGCTGGCATCCCGCTCTCACCCTTTCACTGTTGAAACTGTTAAATGTAGCCACCTCTTCTACTCCAATAGCTTCATATCTTGCGCCTCTCGCCTGTGGAACTTCCTTCCTTATTCCTGTTTCCCTAATAGCTATAATCTCCAACTTTTCAAATGTAATGTCAATTGACATCTCCAGTTGCCTTGATCTATTCACTATCCTTCAACCCCATCCTTTCCTCTATCATTCCTACCTGCTCCCACTCCAAATCCTCTATAACTCCTTGTGTGCTAGTGGTTTCCCACCTTGCTAGGGGTGAAATGCTTAAAAAAAAAACCTGATCAAACCAAACTCATAAATAATTATATTGGTCATACCACTACATGCCTATCTAGATGATTCACATTACATCTATCTGACCTTAGCTTAATTAGGACTCATTTAAACACATACAGAAGGCTAGCAAACACCATCCACAACATACTAGCACAAAATACAAGTATAATAGCCTCATCCACATGTGAAAAAAATATTAAAAATAATGGAAGCCATAATAATAAAAATGAAAAGCCAACACTCAATAACAAAAAAAAACCACTTGTACAAACACAAGAAAATGCACACACACACACACACACACACACACACACACACACACACACACATATATATATATATATATATATATATATATATATATATATATATATATATATATATATATATATATATTTTGTTACCAGTGACAGAATAGGGTTCACCATATACATAAAGATGAATATAGTCAAAATATTAAAAATAATCCCCCACAGACTGTAAGACAGAAAGATTGACAGAAAAAAAAAGAAATACTTTTATTAGTCATTTGAAAATACATATCAACTGCAAAAATTAAGAACTAACTTGAGATTCGTTGCTGCTTTGTATAAAAAAATCATAAAAATTAAAAAGCAAAAATAATAATTAAAAAAATTGAAATAAGTATATTAACATGAATCATCTCAAATACGTATTCCAAATATAAAATTTAGTTTTCAGAACATCAGAAATGAATACAAAGAACTGTTATATATGCCTATATATGCTTATTTTATTCTAAGTTTTAACCTAAACCCATTTTGATTTTTACAGATTTCGGCTCTAAATCCAAAATTGCCCACCCAAACAGTGTAAGCATAGATTTATTTCAGTTTTACATTTCTACAGTAAAGAGAGCATAAATTGTTACAAGATGACAAATATGGAAATGATTTACAACAAAATAGTTTGATTTCATCATTATCGGGTAGACATGTTCTAAAAGTTGGTGAGAATAGACTGCTTGTTATTCCCCTCAGTAGCTTTCTTCACATTTATCATCAAATTTTTCTTTTAAAAACAAAAAACAAAAAAAAACTTAAAGCCTGCAATGATTTTTTTGTTCTACACATTGAGCTATAATTTCCATCAAATGCTGCGAATTAACTTTTATTGCCTTTGTTCTATTTTTGTTTTTCTATTTCCGTTTACTTCTTTGATTTTCTATAAATTGACTTTTCATTCTTCCATGGAGCCTTTTAGGCACTGAAGATTACCAAAAAGGCTAAACTCAAGATGGAGCTGTCACCTCAACCCTGATGTCTGAAATTAACTCAGTTGCTAATAGGTACTCCAAACTGAACAGGACACTCCCACAAAAGTTATTCAAAGATTAATATACATCATTGTCTGACTATTTGTTTATTTTTGGGTGTATTTTGGTCTCCCCACCCTTTCTGTAGGCTTGTTTTGGTTAATTGAAGATTATAAACAATGCTTAAGACTGGTGGGAGGGGAAAAGTAAGTTAGAAAACTTTTTTCCTATGTAATTACACCTTGGTTGTTCATTCTCTGTTTTGTTTTGTGTTGCCCTCTGATTAAATTGCAAATAAAAGGTCACTACTTCCAGTTTTGTTTTCATTCCTGTGATTTGTGAGAAATAAAGACAAAATATAAACAATACAAGTGTAGGGATAGTAAATGAAGAAACATTGAGGTTTAGGGTTCAATGATTATCCCCTTCTGAACACATTTCAAAAAACATTTAATTTTTATAATTTTCAATCTTTTTTTTAACAAAGATAAATATATTTTGAAAAAATTTTTTATTTAATTGGTATCAGCCCACACAAGGCAGTAAAGCCACTAAGACACAAGGAGGTTACTTGGTATGAAAGAATTAGGAACAGAAACATTAATAATGAGTGGGAAGAGGAAAGAGTAATCAGGAGGACAGTAGATAGTGATTGACATCGTATTTAAATATTTACAGATTAAAGTTAGCTGGAAAGCATGGAGCCAGAAGCAAGATCCACAAGAAAGAAGTGTGAAAAATAAAACTGTTAGCATAGAACTTATAGCTACATCTCAGCCAGCTCAACTGTAAATTGATGAGATCTTGATGCCAGTCTAGTACTGCGCTTAAATTCAAAAAGTCTAGGTACCATAGCAAAGAGCACTATTTATTTGTAAAATTTACAAAATGTGGCACAAGGCCAAAAATTGGGAAAAGGACGAGATTCTTCTGTCTTATCATTAAACTTATCTAGCCACAAACACTGACCTAAACATAGAAACAATATTCCTAACACCAAAACAACGCATTCTTACTTACCTTTCTTACTACATTCACCATAATACCTCATTGTCTCTATGAAAGTCCTAACTAGCCCCTATATGTACAATTCCTTGTCTGTTGTGGGGAGGGGAATAAAATAACAATTTTTAAAAATCTAAATCCCAATGAATATTTACAAATGTGAAACAAAAATATATACAAGGAAACAAAATAATATTAGTAATAAACCACCCCACAATCCTTAAATATGGAAAAAACATCAGTTAACTGGACAAAAGCAATGCGGGACTTTAATAATATAAAACATTCATTCATCCCAAGCACTCAATGTTTCAGAGCAGTATGACATTCACAATAGAAGGAGCACTCGCCTGAGGGTAAACAGCGAGTCTTCTCCGCACACAAATGCACACTTTGCAGGGATTGGAAGTTTTTACGGGCATCTTCCTTCCAGAAGAGGCCCTCCCCATCTGTTGACTGTTTGACTTAGCTTTTCTTCTGAATCGACGGACTTACAGCAGACCTTCTAAGGCACATTACAGGTGTCTGGTGACCACGAACGGAGGCCGGCCAGCCACAGACAAATGCACACTTCACAGGGATGGGAAAGTTTTTACGCGCATCTTTCTTCCAGAAGAGGCATCCCCATCCAAATCGTAACATATTTGATCTAGGAATGTGATGCAAAGCATATGCTGACAGATCTCAATGCTAAGCATATCCAGACCACCTACATCAGCTCTCCTGACTAAGACTCAGTCGAGGTAGCTAGAATGCACCTCTGTAGCCAAGCCACCCCTATTAGTTCAAGTTTATACTTCGTCTCGAGGGTGTACATTACGGTATTTATCGACAAGATCAAACTCATCAATAAAGTCCCAAAATTCTTTCATCTGCCGGTTGTTAGGTCAAATCCAAGTACTATGTTGGGGTCAAGGATGGAATTCTAATTGTCAAAAATGGCTCAATCCGCCAGAAAATATCAGAGCGCTTAGAATGACCATTGGCTGCATAAACTTCAGTGAGATGAAGAGCCTTATCCTTTATGGTAACAGCCAGTATGCAGAGCCTGCCCACTGAATCTGCAAAGACAAGAGCATGCACAACTTTCAAAGAGTGCTCAATATCCAAGGGACCTCTCTCAAACGACCATAAAACATGCTGAATAGAGAGAGAAACCCCTAGACAGAATGCCCTCATAATCACCAGTTGAAAAACGGGTTTCCTGCAAACAACATACATTCACCCCGTGATGCTGAAGGTCATGAGAGAGCTTCGCCCTGCAATACTCTGACCTCAGGCCCCGAGCATTCATGTTAGCTAACCAGAGTTCCATAATCAAACCGATTATGGCTGCTCTTCTGCATGGCTGGGGTGAGGACACTGACCGCCTGTCCTATTGATCCTTTGCCCATCTCAGTCTTGATGGAGCCATCAAGAGACAGGCCATGAATGTCCAAGGAGAAGATTAATTTTAATGCTCTATACAGGGAGGAGAATACAAAAATAGGGACACTCCCTGAAGAAAATTGATTTATTTTTTCACTGAGGCATCATTAAAAAAAAAAAGGCCAATGGAGGAAAAATTTCGAAAATATTGTTGGCCTCCTCTATCCTTTGCCAAATTTTTTGGCCTCCAGCATCAGCTCTTACAACTGACAATAGTCTTTTGATATTCAAGAAATTTGATGGGTTTTCCACATCCAGATCAGTTGATTTTCTGGGACTGTATCACAGTTTTAGTGTGCTGGTGCTGTGATAGCCGGCAGGCATTTTCTTCAGTGTTGTCAACTGGTTTTGATTTCTTTTTAGATAAAGATTCAGCTAAATCAGAAGACAGGCTTCATTGTTGTTTTGGTTTATCAGGTTTATTTTGGGGTGTGCTGTGGATGGATTAGGGGTATTTGCAGGGGGAGAATTTTTGCTGGATGAGAATTTGGGGATGGGAGCCTTCTTGAGGGTGGTCATTTTGCAAGGAGTGGGGGGTTAATGATTTAATCATGGGTACTGGAGCCATATTATGTTGTTTGATAGTAGGGAAAGACGGTGCTGAGAAAGAAGAGTTAGATTTTTCAGCAGCTTGCAGGTGTTTTGATTTCTTTTAACTGCTGCAGTTTTTCTGCCTTTTCAAAGGATAGTTCGTAGTTAAGTTTTTGCTTTCTTAGGTGATCGGCGTAGCTGGTTGAAAAGTCATCTTGGAACTGGTAGAAGGAGTGAGACTGAGTGTGTCGATATCCGTAGAGGCTTCAGTGGAACGAGGTACCATTATCCGGATCGTCCCTCTGGACTTACCAACAACCTGCCATTCCCCCTCTTCATTCTCCCAACCTTATGAACGAGGAATGGGGCTGTGAAACAGACCCAACCAGTCCTGGTTGCTGGCATGCCCATTAAAGGTGAAACAGAATGTACAGACTCAACAAAAGATGGATTTTGGTGGATGTTGACCAGAACTGCAGAGGCCTTCTTCTCTGGGCAGGAAGAGGAGAGGTGACCTGTTTCTCTACACTTCCAGTAAGTTGGTCTACTGCCAATCACAATGACCGGCATTTTCTAGCTCTCTACATCTAGACAGTTGGGGGTGGAGACGAACGCCTTTCAATTGATCATCGATTTAAAACTCCATCCCTCGGTCAGATCGCCAGAGGAGATACTAAGTATCTGTCCTAATTGGCACAGATAAGCAGCCAAGTACTCACCAACGATCTGAGGATTGACCTCAAGTACTGATACAAGGGGGGGTCCAGCGCCTGACCTCAAATTCTATTCTCAGAATAAGGTCTTTTGTTATTGTCCCGACTGGAGGCTGTCTCACATTTGGCAGTTGTTGATAACAGTACGTTCCAAATGAAGTATCCCTTTCCATTAATCAATCAATGGGGTTTGACCTCCATGGATATCAAAGATTTGATTATGGAGTCTTTTGTGAGAGCGACAAATTTTGCGTAAACGCTTGTCCACCACAAAGACTGACACAATTCGTTTTTCAACTTTCTGTAGCTCAAAGGTGTTAGCCAAGAGCCCATCTTCTGTGACAAGATGTGCAAAGCTCTTAGCCTACTTGAGGAACTCCGTAAAGTTTATTTTATACTTCAGTGGGGACTTCCATTAGGAGGGTGTCTCCCTGACCTCTACATTCATTTCAGCCACTATACATCTTTTTTACTGGTTCCTGTTATACACAGAATTTTGGCTATTTTCGCCTATCATAATTTTATCTGAATCCATAACCTGGACATTGCATTCTTGGAAATTTAGGCCTTTTTCAGCTTCCATACTTTTTAATGTTTCTTCTGTATTTTCAGTTGATTTTTGTTTATCTGGAACGTCTTTCTTTTTTTTTTAGACCCAATAAGATTGTTTTTCACTGACTTGCTTTTGTCGCCTATTTTTTTCCTTTTTAAATATTAAGGAAACTTTTTTTTTCTTCTTTTCTTCTATATATATATATATATATATATAATATCTTATCTTTTCTTATATATATATATATAACAAAATGGAACGGAACAAAAAATTAAAGATACACAAAGAAGAGTAAATAAATCACAAAAACTTCTTCAACAGAAAAAGGAAACAGACAATACAAATTTAACAAGATAAAATGAAAACAAAAATTCTTAGAGGAGTAAAAGTTCACTTGAAAAAATGGAAAATTTATACAAAGCAAGACAGACAAGAAGGCTGAAAAATTAAATGCGTAACAAGGATTTCTTTTTAAACAACACCAAAAAATTCAAACAAATGGAACAAATACCAGGTACAAAAAATTTCAAAAACAAAACATACAAAAATTGTCAAGTCTTACAACTAAAATAACAAAAATAACATTACACAAAATTAATAATTAAATTAAAGTGAAATAATTTGATTAAATTTCTTCTTAAACATTTATTAAATTTATTCTTAATTTATTTTTAATAATTTAATTAAGTATTAATTAAATATTTTATTTTTAATAATTAAGTAAATAGTTTTTTTAGTTTCTCTATAGTAGATTATAATTTGATCTCACAGGCTGCCTCCATAATTTAAAAATTAAACAATATTCAAACAATAAAAAGAATTGGTTCTATTGACACAAAATGGTTATAGTATATTTAGCAAAGATTAAAGGCACAAACTGAGATCATACTGTTGTGTATTTGTTTTCTTTGGCATTCTCTCCATTCTATGCAAATTATTTATACAGCAGACAAGTGGCCATGACTAATCCATATCTTCTGCCAAAATTTTCTTTGACAAAAATTCTTCTTTTTTTTTTTTATCCCATGACCCATTATGGTCGTAAGAGCACCATGTGTACTGCAGCCACAGGAGAAGTTGTGTTTCTTGGGCAAGATAGCCTGACGGAGCCCAACTCTATCCAGAACAGTTTCGAATTTAGAGTTCTTCCTTCTCCTAGACCAGTTGCCATAAAAGGTTATAGAACAAAGTATTTCCTGCTATTTACCCATAGCTATGGGGAGAAGAAGAGGATTCATACCTTTCCTAATATTAGCATGTAAGTGAATGCAACGGATCTGACTAGAATTTGAATTTGGATCTCTGGTTCCTCGATCCAAACCGCTATCCATTACTCCACTGTGCCTTTTATATTTGCCATATCTTGGATATTCTTCAGCAAGTCTTTCCATATTAAGTAATCATTTCATTTGCAAATCAGTTCATTGAAAATCAAGGTTTAATTTGTTTGGTTTTTTTTTTATCATTTCACCCCAAGCATAGCGATAATGTCAAAATGCCAAGGATTAGAAGAGAATGAGAAGACTTTTTGTTCTTGAAGATTGTATATGACAGGGAACCAAAATATTGGAAAAGAGTTCCACAGGTGAGTAGTGTGAGAAAAGAAACTATTCAAATAGAATTTACAGTTACAGTTAGTATGACATCATAGAACTGCATCTTAAACTTATGACCTGTGTCTTTTATTCTGCAAACATTATCATTGCATAGCAATTTTCTATGCCTATTTCAACAAAAAAAATAAATCACCTTCATTCCCTTTCTATTGCATTACAGAAATATAACTTTCACTTTTGCAGTTTCTTTCCACAAACTGTTGCTTTGTGGAACTGACCCCCAAGATGGTGCTTCCCCAATCACTATCTTCCCCATATTTCTCCATAAACTGTGCCTCTTACTCTGTATCCCTTTCCCTCGAGTGGCTCTTGAGCATAATACAGTGGGAAGATTATTGAAAATAAAATTTTTTTTTAAATTAGTGTAAGGCTCCGATGAGCTATTTTTGCTGGTTCCCAAACTGCGTGAATTTAAGCGTGTTACTAGGTTGGCATCTCAGTTCCATTCTTTGACTGTCGAAAATGGTTAAATGTAGCCGTGTCTTCTACTCCAATAGCTTCATGTCTCGCACTTCCCATTTGTGGAACTCCCTTCCTCTTACTTGTTTCCTTGACAGTGATAGTCTTCAAATATTCAAATGTAATCGACATCTTCTGATACCTTGATCTAATTCCCTGTCCGTCTCTTTATCCTTTCCTCAATTACATCTCTTTATTCTTGCTCCCATTCTCTGTAACCCCTTGCATGCTAGTGGCACTCTCTCCTTGCTTGGGGTGAAATGCTTAAAAAAAAAAGGCATTGTCTAAGTACACCTTATGACTAAGAGTTTTCATTTTTTTGTTTTAGCCAATGCCTAAATCCCAAAGGGTCTTGTTGATTTTTTCTGTATTGCCATTCTCTAATAACATTTAAAATAGATAAATACAAAAATATAAAGAAAGTGAAGAATATGTTTTTGAAGTCTAAGATTTCTACTTCGTGAACATTTTTTTTGTATATAATTTCTTCAATAAATAATGAATATTATATTAAAAAGCACATAAATTTATCCCATTAATTTCTCCCTTATTGTTCTTTTAGTAAACATATGCCCTTCAACTTTGAACTCTATATGATTTGTAATATCCATATACTGAACGCGCGGAACTTACCCCCACTAAAATGAAATGTTTCACATGGCAGCGTCTTTTGACGATAGTCATCTTTCATATACCTCCCAACTTTGTGAAACAAATCATTTTCTTAAAAGCTATATTTGAAGCACCTACTTGCAACATTGCAAGCAATTTTGAAACTTTGCCTTTTTATCTCTGCAAGTGCATGAACTACAGCTGAGCCTTTGTAATGAAAAATGGTGGTTCCAATGCTTCTTTTACTGGCTCTGACTTTTTCTAGCTTTACTGTTTTTATTTCATTTATTCTTGAGAAAGACATGGCCATACATTTT